>JAOQIF010001699.1:0-12172 GCA_026260285.1 Colletotrichum sansevieriae | reverse complement strand
TAACCTTAGCAACGCTTCTAGCGCTCTAATAACTATTAAAACTAGAAAGATCGCTGCCTATAGAACTAGCTATAGAGAAACCCGGGTTTTTAACGTTATATAAAATATAATAGACTAGGCTAGACGGACTTAGATGCTTATTATATATAGGAGGATCACGACGATAATTATAATATTAACGACCTCGTTAATAGCAGCTATATCCTGCTAGATATATAGGAAGTCCCCCACGATTCAGCTGCCCTATTAGAGCAACCGCGCAAAGAGGAAATAGCGGGCTAGATAATAGATATTATAGTTATAGCGAGAAGCACGCTAGCGATCTCCCTAACTACTTCAGTTACAAACTCTACTATATACTATATTAATAATATAGTAAATTTCGCAGGTCTTATCGCAATTCCCCTAGCAAATAACGCGCAAGTATTACTTAAGAAAAACTAAATTATTAACGCCTAGGTAAAACTAGTAAAACGAATAATACTAGCTAAATAGATATATCTCCGCCTTAATATAAAAAGCAATAATATAGCTAGCCTAGAGGAAGTCTATATCGATATAAGCGCCTTAATAACTCTAGTTAATAGGAATTAGATACTATGCTTTACACAGAATCCTACGTTTCAAACGATAGAACTATAGAGGATAAACGCAGTAGACTTAACCTTTTAGGTAATAGAGCAGGTTATATTCGACTTCTATATCCTAGGCACTATTAGCGATATAGAGATTAATAGCTACGTTATTATTATAGCTAGAGTTATAAATACCCTTAGAGCGAATCTTCTATTAGGAACACCGTTCTATAAAGATCACGGGCTAGTTATAGACTTCAATAAGGGTATAGTTAAATTCCGCTCAGTATATAGAATATAGTATCCAGTTTAGTTCAGGAGATAGCACCTAGTAACTAGATAAGTTAATAATACCTATACTATAGTTATTCCCCCGTAGAGCAACGTATTCGTTATAACTAGCTTTATTAACCTCCCTAAGTTAAGCTAGCAAGGCTCTAATACCTAGTAGTTTCAATCTAGTTATATAGGCGTAGTTAATTAAATAGTTATAGTAGATAACCCTAAGCTTATCCTTATGCGAAATATAATAGATAAGCTAATAATAATCCCAAGAGGATAGCAGCTAGGCTATATTATTCTAATAGAAGTAGAGGAGACTACTAACCTTATTAACTACATAGATATTATCACCCTTATAAGAGGAGAATCAAACTCGCGCTAGTTCTCGCAATCTAAATTCAATAGGGCTATAAGTAATATAGAAGCTAGCGTATAGTTTATAACCCCGCTTACTAAATCTAGCCTAGGATTGCCTTATCGAGCGGATAATATTCTATCTTATAGAATATCTAAGCTAAAAGATATCTTAGTTATATAGAGCAAAGATAGAGTTAAGGTCTATAATTAGGATGCGGTTTTCGCTAGTAGACTTAAGGAAATCCTTAATAACCGAGACGTCTACTATAATAAGGGGATTATACTTATGCCGGACGACTAATAGATATATATTAAGCTCGTTAAAGGGTAGTAAAACCAGAAGGCTATAGTAAAGCCTTACCCCCTTAGCGCTAAAGACCTCGAAGTTATTAAGAATATCTATAGTAAGATGCATACTAATAGCAAGATGGTATAGGGTGATAGGCTAATCCTAGTTATCTATCTGCTCTTCGTTATATAGCGAGTAGTTAATAGTATGAAAAAAGGCAGGGTTATTATTAACCTTCGCCCTCTTAACTAAATCACTATCCTAGATATATACCCGCTTCCCGATTAAGATAATATAATAGATACCCTTAGAGGGAAGAAACGTATAATAATATTTAATACTACTAGGTTCTTCTACTAACTGCTAATCTACTCGAGATATTATAATAGGATAGTAGTAATAAGTCCCTATAGTATCGAGGTTTCTAACGTTATCCTCATAGGATTTAAGAACTCGCTAGCTTACGCCTAGCGTTTCATAAACCGCCTCCTATATAACTACTAGTACTTTGCTTGAGTATATATCGATAATATTATTATTTTTAGCAATAGTAACGAGGACTATCTCTAGTATATCGATATTATTCTCAAGCTCTTTAAGAATAACCGCCTTTATATTAGACCTAAGAAGTCCTTTATAGGGTTTCCTAAAATAAGACTCCTCAGCTATACTATAAATACTAATAATATTAAACGAATAGAGGATAGGATCGTAGCCTTTAAGAACCTCTGCTTCCCGAAAACTCTCTATAATATCGAGAGATACCTCGGAATAGCTAGATAGCTATAACGCGATATACCCTAGTATAATATTATTACGACGCTACTATAGGATAGAAAGACCTATCTTACTACGAAACTCTATAATAAAAATATGCTTCCTAACGGTCTATTAAAAGTAATTCGAATAAAAAAGGTCTAAAAGGTATTATTCGAGCTAATACTAAGCGAGTAAGAGGCGTAGAACGCCCTCTAGGAGAATCTCTATAACTAGGTCGTAAGATACTATTATAACCTAAATAAACCTATATTTTTCAAAGTTAATGCCTATAAAGGCAGCTTTAGGCTTATAGTATTCTAACTAAGCATCCTATAGAATAGTACTAATATACCTAGCAAAGATATTATATAAATCTACGTCTAACTAGTGCTTTTTCTATCTAAGGTTATATTACCCTTAGAAAAGCGATACTTTGCTATAGAAGTAGAGGTAGTAGTAGTAGTATAAGCTGTGAAGAAGCTCTATAAGCTCGTATAATCGAATAAGCACCCTATATAAATTCTTATAGATTATATAGCTATAAAGGGAATTCTTATATATACCTCGCTATGAACTATAAACCTCAATAAGGCTAACCTATAGCTCGAGAGCGCTACGAACTACCTCTCGCAATTCAACCTTAATATTACCTATATACTAGGGAAGCTTAATATTATCCCTAACGCCCTCTCGCGCCTGCTATTACTTATAGCCTCAGGACGAGCTAATAGGTTTGAGGATAGCGACGTTCTCGCGGAAATAACCTATAGCAATAATAACAATAATAACGACGCAAGATTTATAAGCATAGTTAACTAGTTAGCTGAGAAGTCATAAGCCTACGGAGCAATAGGGGAGATAACTATAAGCATTTCAGAGGACTTCATCGCTAAGATTATAAATAATTACACTAATAACACGAGGTATAGCAAAATTCTCAAATAACTCCGATCCTAGCAGAAGGAACTAGGTAAATAGTAGTTACTATTTAACGCTACTACTAAGGAAAATAGCACTAGAACCGCTAGAAGAGCCCTAAAATACTATCGAACGACTCCTTAGAGTCTATTGCTAGAAGGGCTTATCCTTTATATAGCTACGGATAGCACTTAGAGACTCTGCATTCCGCATAAGTTAATACTTATAATTCTCCGCCTTAGTTATAACGAAAAATACTACTTTAGCGCGGACCGTATAATAATAGAAATATCGACTTTTTAGTTTCGTAATAAGAAGTCGCTTATATAACGATATATCGCCTACTATAACTAGTATAAAAAGAACTAAATTAACTACTAAAGGCTACTAGGATAGCTATAACCTATCCCTATTATAGATATCCCTTATAATACCGTTACTATAGACTTCGTTACTAATATGCCTAAGGTGCTATCCTACGGAAGTCCCTACGCCCTGCTAGGTTTCCTAGAGTTAGATATATTAGCAATAGTAATATATAAATTCTCAAAAAAAATAATCCTTCTCATAGGATATTTAACCTATAGAGCAAAAGAATAAGTAATAATCCTACTCCGCGCATTTTTCTTCTTAGACTAGGGAATTCTATATTATATTATTAGTAACTAGGATCCTAAGTTTATCTCTATAGTATAGTATATAATATTTAATACCCTTAATATCAGGCTCCTCCTCTTAATAGTATACTACCCCTAGATAGATGGGTAGAGCAAAAGAATAAACTAGACTACTAAGATCGCGATATAGTTCTATATATCTAAATCCCCTAATATCCTATAGACTAATATACTACCTACCCTATAGTATAATCTTAATAACTCCCTATCTGCTATAATTAGACGATTGCTAAATAAGGTTATACTCGGATTTAAGCTACAAAATATCCTTAATATAGTCGCATAAACGAGCGCCCTAACTAAGAGCCTTACTATCCTCAGGGAGATATATTAGAAGGAGGTACTACTACTTATTAATATAGCGAACGCCTCGCATAAGGAGAGATATAATAACTACTATACTAATATAACTTTTAATAAAGGGGATGAAGTCTAGATACGACTTAGCAAAGGATTCTACCTACTAAGATAATATAATAGCAAATAGACCTCTAGATAGATAGGACCCTTCTAAATCAAGCGTATTATTAGTCCTCTCGCCTACGAGGTAGATATTCCTAAGCACTAGCGGGTTTACCTAATCCTCTCTATAGCCTAGCTATATAAGCTAGCCTAGGGAGAAGACCCGTTTAACTATAAGACTCTGCTACTAAAGCCTATTAAGGTTAATAGTAATAAGGAGTAGGAACTTAACTATATCATTAAATAAAGAGTCTTATAGAGGAGTTATAAACCTATTATTAAATACCTTATCCAATAGAAGGGCTTTATAGCAAAAGATAACACCTAGGAATAAAGAGACTCCCTATTACCTAATATAAATAATATTATTAATAAGTATAACGCTAAATTCCCCCTCGACTAGGATACTAAAAGAGCTATAAGAAGGCGCGCACCTTATATATAACCGAATAGTTTTCCTATCCTTTTAATAGGATAAATATATATACCCTAAATTAATATCAGGATTACAAATTTTCCCTTTATTATTACTATTTTTTTGCTATTAACTACTCTTCCCTCGATCTCTCTATCTTATATTAAAATAAATAGGAAGGAGCAGAAGGTACTAACTTTTATACGCCTTCTTTACTAACCCCTATTATAAATTTTTTTTTTTTCTTCTATACCTTCCTTCTATTTACTATACCTACTTACTTTTATTTAGGTATACCTATACTTTTTATTTATTTATTTCTCTCCTATATGCTAATTATTATCTAATAAACCTCTTATAATAAGTAATAATATTATCCTAACCCCCTAAATATAGCCTCCCGAACGCTAGCCTAACTAATATTACTATAATAATAGCTTCTAAAGGCAAGGAAGTTACTAATAACTACGAGGTCCTATCCTCTTACCTATCTAATAATAGTAGTAGCTAAGACGAGGGTACTAACTCCTAGAATAACGAGGTACTTAACCCTATCTCCCCGCGCTAAGGTAGTAATAACTAAAGTAGCGATAACTAAATTAGTAACTATAGTATTAACCTTAGCACTCTAGTTAAGACTTATAAGTCTACTACTAAGAAGAAGAAGTCCCGCAAGGACTATAAGAAGGGTAAACAGGCAGCTAAGAAGAACTTCTTCGCTATAGATGCTAAGACCTAATACGAGGAGGTTGTTAATAATAACGCTAATAACGTTCAGAACGACGATACCCAGGCTACCGAGCTAGCCCGCGTTATCGCTAGCACTACTACTAACGTTAAGGAGACTACCCTAGCTAAAACCGCAGCTACTACCCCTCGCAAGACTCCTAAGAAGGGCTGCCCTAGCCCTATAGCCTAGCGCTAGCAGATTAATAAAGCGAAGGCTTATATTAATAATGCCTTTCTATACTACCCTGATATTATCCTTATTAAAGAGATCGAGAAAATTCTTAATAGTATCGAGCCCTCTGAGAATATATCTTCTAACCTCTATATTAGACGTATCTAGGATACCCTTAAGCGAGCATATAATATATATATTAATAATAACGCTTATAGCAAGCTTCTCCCTAGTTATACCTAAGTCCTCGCTATATATTTTTATAATACCTATAGTTATGCTAATAGAATTATTACTAGTAACCTTATTGCAATAAACCGTATCGACCTCCTTTCTATCGCCCTGCTCGTTAATATTAGTAATATTACTACTACGGACCTATTAGCCTATAAGGATGCTAAAAATGCAAAAGACCTTGCTAATAAGGCTAAGGGTAATATTAATATTATTATTAATAGTATCCGATAGGAAATCCTTCCTCACCTCGATACCGTGGAGACTAACGTAGCTAATGTAGATATTATTAATATTAATACTATTAGTAAGTATCTCGCTAAACTTAAGAATAATAGCGCGTCTAAGCAGGCGGTTGCTAATAAGATTTATATAGCTATTGATATAGTTAAGACTAAGGAGATCGCAAGCCTTCGCGCTAAGATCGCGAACCTCTATACTATAATCGAGGGTCTCTAGCGTACTAGCGATAAGTAACTTATGCTAAGCGACGCTAGTAATAATAGCGCCGCTAAGCGCTAGCAGATATCTAAGTTTAATATACTCCTCTGCTAGCGCGACGACTAATTAATAACGCTATAGTGATTTCTAGTAATTAGGATATAAAGAGGGAGAAAAGGGAATATTAAGCGTATATATCCTAGATTAATAGTAATAGCAATCGGGATAATTGCTTTTTAAAAAGGGGGCATATATTACACGCCTTTTAGTAATATAATTAGCTATTATATAGTATTCCACGTGACCATAGTTAGGCTTAATGCTTATCCTTTAAGTAGGAGACTTCTAGCAGATAAGCTTAGAAGGCTCAGCTATTATAGAATATATCACGATATACCTATAATTACCTATTTCACTATTTATTATTATTCACGCTTATATTGCTCTTTTCCTTGTTTCACTCGCAGTCTTAGCAACCCCTACTGTAGCCCCAGGCTAGTAGGAAGACTGTGACATAAGTAGCGAGCGCTTAATATAAGCAGCCTATTCTCTTTAGGGCCCCTAGCCTCGCTTGAAGCATAGCTTCTCGCCTCCCCTTATTAGCTTATATTATCCTCTAATTATTTACTAGGGTTATCTTCCCTATATAGGTTTATATGGGCTGTTACGCTCTGCTCTTAGCAAATACTAGACATAGGTTCTTTAGCCTAGTTAGTAAGTATTGCTTAGGTATATAGCGCTATCATTATTACTAACTTTTCTAAAGCAGGGTAGAAGCAAAAGACTTATAATAGTATTAGGGGCTAAAGGCTATAGTTAGGTTAAACTAATAATTGAAGCACTTAAAAGGTAGGTCTAGTATTACTATGCTACTTTTGCTTACTTCTTCTAGGATCCTTCTTTTTAGCTTTTAGCAAGTATTTGCTAAGTCCTCGCTATAGAGGGTTCTATACCCTAGACCTATAGGCCTCTCCATCCTTTTAGCCTATGCTAGCCGAGGTGTCCCCAGCTTCTCCGGCCTGGGTATCCAGTCCCTTACAAATTCTTTATCAAGCTTTATATTATTATTAATTACTAGATACTAGGTATTGTATAAAGGAATAGAATAAGAAGGAAAGGTTTATATAGAGAGGGTAGCTGGGTTAGGTAGAATAGGGTATAAGTACTTAGAGTACGTCTTTAATATATATTACTAGGTAAAGGTATTAAGGGGTATGGTAATAAGAATAGTAGAATATAAAGTAAAAAAAAAAACTAAACAAAAAGAAATAGATAGTGTAAGCACGGCTGGATACTTGTAGGGATAAGTATAAAGAGGTAGATAGGTATGAGAGTATTTAAGAACTTAAATAGAGATAAAATATATAGTTTTGCGAGGATATTCGCAAATTGATTACAATATTCGAATAGAGGGGAGGTTCTAAATATATAGTAGTATATATATCAAATACTAATACTATATCTAAAGCGTTGAAAAGCTAGGGAAAAACTAGGCATAAGTAGGTAGTAGTTTCGCTAAGGCCTCTTATACGCTTAGGCGCGCTTTATTATGGCGTGGTTTGTTAGTCAGCCACGCATATTAGTTAGCTGCGCACTTTTTCCCAGACCCGCGTAGTTATTAACTACTTCTATATTCAATGCGTCATTACTCTATAACTATAATACTAATTTACTTATAAGAACATAAAATCCTTCTTATTATTAAGGCGATCCGATTAATATATACTATAAGCTAACAGCTAAGTATATAGTATATAGCGAAGACCTATAGTATCCCTAAAGCTCATTATATAATAGAATAAATAACTAACCTTATTATCAACCTACTCAACTTTAATAATATAACTTAATCTAATTAAGAAGAAAATACTTCTCTAAAATATTATTAAATAAGATACTAGAGGAGTTTCTTTACGCCTCGCTAGTAGAGAAAATATAGCTAATCTCCTATTATAAGCGCGTAATAATAAGCTTATTAATAAGTAATAAGCTAGGCGGTTTATAGACTTATACCCTGCTCTAAAAATTAAGTTTAAGTTTTAAATACTTATTAAAGGGCTCTCTAAGAGGACCTAGAGGTTATTTTAAGGTAGTTTATATTATTATATAATATAATAACTAAATATAGAATTTAAAAGAAGGATTTTTATATTTTAATAAGATTAGCTGTATAATAAGTATAACTACTATATTAATAGTAATAATATATACTAACTAACGCGGCAACCTAAAGTCTATCCAACCTAGTAATTATAAATAGGTTATAATTATTAAATATATTAATTTAGGCGGGTAGTTTATCCCTCTATTCATATTTATTAAGGGTATATATTACCTTATTAGCTAGACTACAGAATCAGGTTTTCTAGGTAACTAGGTTATTAAGCTTACTATTAATAGATAAGTAGATAGTTAGATAGGTTTTAACTAGATTAAATACTTTAATAAATATATTAAGAACTAAACTAAGGGTATTTACTAGATACTTATTATTAATAGCCATAAGAGCGATTTATTAGCTATATTTAATAATTAGAATAAGTAGAATAATATTATGATAGTCAGTATACCTATATATTTATTATATCTACTTTAGCTTTTAGATATTACCTCCTATTCGCTTCTACAACGTATATATACCGATAGATTTAACCTCTTTATCTAAGTGTCTATAAGCTATATTATTAAATTTAAGTTCTTTATCACCTTCTACTAGGCCTATAATAAGGGTTTTAATAAGGAAAATATTAATTCTATATGCCTAAGCGCTAGAATCTTACTATAGAACCTAAATTATATTATCTAGAAGCTTAATATATATTTATAGATACTTATACCTCTTATGACTAACCCTTTAATATTACTACCTTAGTAGTTATAACTACCCTCTAACGTATAATAAACTGTCTTATAGTTTAACTTTATTAAAGGTTAGATCTCTACTTATTAAAGAAGCTTATTAATACTAAATATTACTATAGTTAAGTAATTAACAAAAGGTATATAAGTAATAATATACTTACTTACTCTTTTAACTAATTAGCTTTATATACTTAAGGATATAAATATAATACTTATAAAACGCTAAAGGGCTAAGAAAATATAAGTCTAGCTTAGATGAGTAGTTAGTATAGAGGATTCTAAGGGTTTATTAAAAGAGAAATAAAAATAGAAATATCTAGTACCTTGAGAGGATAAGGAGGGGGGTCTATTAAACAGAGCATAGCTAGCTTAGAGATATTATAATATATATAGTAGGACTAGTTATAATATATAAACCTATTCTAAGGATATTAAATTATTAGGAGATTCTAATAGTACTACCTAATAATAGATTTAATACGTTATAGTTAAGAAATATTAGATAGTATTATAGATATAGGAAAGAGTGCGCGGCTAACTAATAAACTACGTTATATATAGTAGTATAAAGCCTAGCGTGGTTCTACTTATGCATATATCGGCGCTTTATTATATATGTATATATATATGTATATATATATATATATATAGCTAAGAACGCTTAGATATAGTGTCTTATTTCGGTTCATTTTACCTTACTATAGGTATAAACCTTAAGCTTAACTATTTAGAATATATGAACCCTAGTTATATAGCGTCGAAAGGTATACTATTCGACGCGAGGGTTAGAGCTAAATCTAAATACATGCTTTACGTTACTATTTCCCTTATATTAATAGAGTTATAGCACTCTAAAAATATATTAGTAAAGTAGTAACCTTACTCTATTTCCTATAGATAGCTTGTCTAATAAGATATTAACTATAATACTTATAGGAAGTAGAATTAGGTTTTATGTTTAAAGCCCTATATCTCTAAACCTATAAGAGATATAAGAGAGCAAACAATATATTTAAAAACCTTGTGTCATTCCGCATCGAACGTTATATAGCTTTACACTATAAAATAATGGCGCATATCTTTATCTAGGATAATAAGATAAAATTAGAACTTATAGTTTAACTAAGTCTAATAAGATTTAACATAAAAGGCTTTATATATTAATATAATATATGAGGATTAAACTAGCTAAGACTAGCTATATTACGTTTGAACCAAATATTATATATTCTATTAGTACTTCCGGGCCTTCTAAAGGATTAGGAGGATGTTAATTATAAATACCTACCTTTTCCCTGGCTCTTTAGACCTAGTTTTTAATACATTATAGTATAGAAACTACTATTTATAACTAGATTTCTCGCCCTATTTGGGTATTATATAATGAACTTGAAAGATTATTTTATTATATTATTCCTTACTAGGAATATATCTGTATTATTATTGGGACTTTTCTACTTCTCCTTCTATTTATATAGCTATGCTTGTAGGTTATAAGCCTAGTAAAGCTTAATCTAAATAGCTTATAGGCCCCTTTAAGAGTAGCTCTTTCCTCTATATATATCGTTAACCCATATAAGCAAATACGCTATACAAGAGAATAGCCCTTTACTACTTAAACTAAATACGAGATTCTATAATTAATATTAATATTCTTCTATTCGAATAAATTATACTAACGTTTTATTATGTTACCTAAGTTACTCGATTATTAAGACTACCCGATTAGGTAACCCGTACTTATAATGTCGGATTATCTATATAGTATAGCCTCTACTAATTACGTGTTTAAATCCCTATAACTACCTAAGTAGTTTAATCTAGTTAAGAGAGCAAAACGAAGCTAAACTAGCTAATTTTTGCGGAGTTCGAAAAGTACCCTTGAATTAGTTGAATCGAACCCTAAAGGTACCCTTAATCGAATATAAATAACCCTTTGAATTAATATACTTATTAATATAATTTCGAACTAATTTTTAAACCGACATTTAAAGCGAATAAAATATAAAAAGGTAGATATAAGAACGAGTATAAAAAGGAGGAAATGTATTAACCTTTTACTGGTTATTTAGTTATAGCAATAAAACTACTATGAGAGAACATTACTATACTTACTTAGGATAGTTATTCTTTTATATTTTAATTTAATGTTAATTAAGAAAACCTTCCCATAATAGATAAACATGAACTACTTTACAAACTACGTTAAAAGTACTCTTTTGTAAGGAACAATAGCAGGTGCAGGATGCAAAGCCACGCTATCAGCAAAACTATAAGGGACCGGATACCTAGACCGGAGAAGCCGGAGACGCCTCAGCTAGTATAGGGTAAAGGGATAGAGAGGCCTATAGGTCTTGGGCATAGAACCCTTATAGCAAGAACCTAGTAAATACTTACTAAAGGCTAGAAATAAAGGATCTTAGAAGAAGCAAGCAAAAGTAGTATAATAATACGAATCCTACCTTTTAGGTACTTCTGCTATTAGTTTAACCTAACTATAGCTTTTAGCCTCTTAATACCTTTATAATTCGTTTACTTATACCCTGCTTTAGGAAGGTTAGTAATAATAATAGCACTACGCACCCGAGCAACGCCTACTAATCAGGCTAAAGAACCTATGCCTAATGTTTGCTAAGAGCAGAGCGAAATAGCCTATGCGAACTTATATAAGGAAGCTAACCCTAGCAAGCGATTAGAGGATAATATAAGCTAATAAGGGGAGGTATGAAGCTATGCTTTAAGCGAGGCTAGGAGCCCCGAAGAGAACGGGCTACTTATACTAAACGCTCGCTATATAGATAACGAGTATATATAAGAAAATAGGGAATATAAGAAAATAGGGAATATAAGACCCCTTCCTATAGACTAGATAGGCTAACGGGCTAGATATCTATAGCTATAGCTAATAGGCTAGCCTAAGCTAGAGGGCTAGATAAAGCAACTAGCTAAGTACTAATATAATAGATTATAACTATAATAGCTAACTAGTATAAGCTAATT
>JAOQIF010001698.1:0-12184 GCA_026260285.1 Colletotrichum sansevieriae | reverse complement strand
ATCCTCGCTAAAATCCCCGCCTAAATATAGTATAAATACCCTAATAATACTATTATAGAGGTTATGAAACCCCTCTATAGCATCGCTAAGGCTAGCACCTATTAGTAGGCTATATATAGCTGCTACTATAAAGAGAGGCTCGAGATAGAGACTTCGTCGTTTGACCCCTGCCTGCTTATATCGACGAAAAATAACCTATCTTTCGCCGTTGTGGACCCTCGCCGTCGATAACCCCCTCATATTCAACGGTGGGATCGTGACGATCGATAATAGCAATACCCTCACCCTCCGCTAAAAGGACCAAGGGCTTAAGTTGCACCCTATCGACCCCTCTGCTAACGAAGCTATCCGAAAGCAGCAATACGTTAAATAACGCGCCCGCAGCATATATATCGCATTAATTTACTAACCCGAGGCTTATTTCAACCTATCCGTCGCTATATAATAGCAAAACCCTATAGTTAATAACGTCAGAATCCTCAACTAGCGAATACTCTAGTAGTTATAATTCCTCAATAGAGGCCTCAGTTTTATCCCGCTTAACCTCGCTATTATAAAACTATTTATTTTTATTAATAGATCTTTTATTAATAATAACAACCTATCGTTATAACTAGGTTTTATTATTATACTAGCTAATAAGACTAATAATAATAAGGCTATTAATATATTTAAAATCAATAGTAACGTTATCTACTATAGCTTAATGAAGTCAAAACGTATTACCCGCAGCATACTAGCCTCAGAGATCTACGGCATAGTTACTAGCGTTGATATAGCCTATGCGATCGCAATAACCCTCTAAAAGGTCTCCGATCGACTAGATCTATTATTAATATTAACTATTATTTATACTAACTCGTATTTACTATATAAGTACCTCGTTAAGCTAGATATAACGAAAGAAAAGCGCCTTATAATTAATATAATAGCGCTATAGTAGTTATACGAGCGCTATGAGATTGCAGAGATCCGCTAGATCTATAGTAATAATAACCCGGCTAATGGACTCACGAAGTCAATGCCGAATAAAGCCCTCTAACGGCTTATTAATAATAATAAGGCGATAATACGGATAGAGGGGTAGGTCGTTTAATAGTAGCCGGGGCCCTATACGTAGTAAAACCGGGGATATATAGCATATCAGGGGATAACGACGAAATGTGCAAAAACTGCAGTTATTAGGCTATTTAGGCCCCTTTTATAAGTAGTTGCTATTTAGTGGTTATCTCGACGAATATAGGCTATTATAGGGTAGGCACTAGTAGTAATAAAAGACTACTAGTATTAGAAGCCTAGTTAGCGGTTCGTCGCTAACCCAACTAGCGCCACGTTAGGCTAATCAGACCCACCTATTGCGCCGATTTAACCAATAGGAGGGCCAGGACCCTATATATAAGGACTGCCTATATAGCCATCGTAACCACCAAACCTACGATAGATAGATATCACGAATAACTATAGTATTACGGAAGAACCCTATCTTTCTGGTACTATTACCTGCGCAGGATAGTTATTCCGACAAAATCAAAGCCACTGGAAATGCCAAAAACGACATCAAGAAGAACGATTCCAAGGGCCTCAAGAAGGATGAGAAGGGCATCAAGAGAGCACTTGACGAAGCCACCAAAGACCGCGAGAGGAACCAGAAGATTGCCGGAAAGAAGGACCCAAAACTGACCCAGGGGCTGGGAAAGGTTGCTCATACGCAGAAAGGGGCCAAGCAGACCGTCAATGGCTTGACCGGAGACCCGAAGAAGGATAAGGCATCGGTCGACAGGTTGGATGCCACATTCAAGAAGGGCAAGAAGACTAACGAGGAAAACCTCAAGGAGGTGACTCTTTGATAATATCCACAGAATTCAGAAATACGCTAATCAAGTGTACTAGGCTAAGAGAAACTTCAACTAGTCGGCTATCGGTGGCGCAGAGCCAAATCATAATTATCGAAATAGCTGAGGGTCTCGGTTATCCTGTAGACTCCTTACTTCAGATGGGCAATGTATTGTAGAAAGACCGAGAACGTAATTCAGCAAATTATTTTAGTCAAAACTTCATATTAACACAATAGTAATATGTGTTCGTCGTGGCCCATAACAAAACTATAAAGTATCGTGGTAACTAGAAATATATATTAAATATGTGCTATTATCTTCTTAATTCCGGAGTGCGGGTTGATAGCAAAATCCAGCATCTACACATATGTCCATTTATAGGATTCAGTAGGCCTGTTCGCAGTATATAATATATTAATATTATCATCAGATCCTTCCCCGCAGTTTCAGGTAAGGGGATTCTACGTCTTATATATAATAGCATAGCTAAGGAACTTCCTATATCCTTATTATAGCTATAGAACTTCCTATATTATTTAATATACCTTCTCTAATAAGGCTGTTTAGACTTTATTAAATATTATTAGATAGTATATATTCTATATACCTACTATTAAAGTCTCTAGAGCGTAATATTATTATTAATCTCTATTACTCTTCCTTATTATAAGTATATTAGTATTTATAGCTAAATTATATACTCGTTATCTCTTTAGGATTATTATTATTAGAGATATTAGTATATATAGTATGAGGCTTTAAAATATCTCCCTTAGTATTAATTATTAGGTATATTCAAAACGCTCTTTTACTCTATATTAACTTCTAATCTTTAGTAAAATATAGCTCTATTAAGATCTATAGTTTTATTAAGCAAGGCAATAATATAATAACCTAATAATATCATATTAATACTAGTATAAGGGGTTATAACGGGTTTTATTCCCCTTATAAATATATTTCCCTTTCTTATTAAACTTATATATTCTAAGGTTAATAATAATAAGTAGTTCTTAAAAATAAAGTTGTTAATCTATAAGTAAGTAGATATTTATTATTATTATCTTATATCTTATTTTATAAATTATTCTTATAAAAACCTAGCTAAGTCTTCTAATAATTAATTATAAACCTAACTAATTTAGTTACTATTGTGGTTTCTCTCTAACTAGATTTATCTATTTAATGAAACTTATATATTTATATTATTAGAGAGACTTTATAAGTCTATTTACTATAAGCTCTACTAATAGGGTATATTCAACTTTAATTTATCCTTCGTTAACTTCCTATTATAGCTAATATTTATAAATCTGTATATAGTAAAGTTATAATCTTAAGTACTCTAATTCTTTTATAACTAGGTTAATTATTTACTAATTATTAACTTAGATCTTAACTTTTAATAATAAGGGTTAATAATCTCAAAACTTTATAATTAAGTAGCTTATAAATGATACTTCCTTTACTATTTAAATAAGGCTAGTAGTTCAGCCTCTATTATTAATATAATTACTATATCTTACTTATTTACCCTCTAACTAATAACTCCTCTATAGAGTTTTATTATAGATACTTATAAGCTCTTATAATCTACTAAGTTATTAGTAAAACTAGTATCTAAAGCGATAATTAAGCTATTTTTAGTAGTTCCCCTCTTTATATTAAAATTAAGGTATAGGTCTTTTATATTGTTTAAGTGAATAAGTACTCAATCTACTACTTATTAATATTTATTACTTAGATTATAATTAAAATAAGTAAATTAGCTTATAGTAAAAGCTATATTAGGTCTAGTTATAATAGCTATATATAGTATCAATCTAACGTTTTATTAGTATACTACTATTTACTTCGGAGATACCTATAACTAGTAAGGTTTTAACTCTGCTATACTTATAAGTATTTAATAAGTCTTCTTTAATAGCTAGTTAGATATCTTAAGGCCTAGATATTTCTAGATCTTCTTAATATATAATCTCTATAATATCTAAAGCTTTTATTTTAGCTAATCTTAAGTAATCTCTATACCTAAGAACTATTTAATATTATTACTACTTTTAAAGTAATACTTCTCTTTTATCTTCTAAATATCTTAACTTACTTTCTCCTCTTTTACTTTAGGGTAATAGTAATAGTAGTTATTAATATGATAGAAGAAAATTAATTAATTCTTATATTAATACTAATTTTCCTTACTAATATATTTAAATTGAATATCTTAAACTCCCTTCTAAAGATATCGTTATTATAAAAGAGGTAATCTTCTAAATCTATATAGAGCTTTATTTAGCTTTAGAGTAGTATATTTATTCCTATATCTAGCTAAATACTCTATATGAATCTCTTTATTAAGATCTATATATATATATATTTATAAGATTATACTACTTTAGTTTAGAATTTAAACCTTACTACTATTACTATTAATATTTAAAATAAAAGTCCTATAGGTATAGCTATATAAGTATCTTAAATTGTATCCTTTACCTATTAACCTCCTCTTATTATTAGTTAAGCTTTAAACTTCTTAAACTTATTTTCTTTATCTAACTTATAGGTATATACTTATTAATAATTAAGGCTTTACTATTTTTATTCTTTTATTACTTTAACTATTAAGTATATTTTCTATTTAATTATAGCTTTTAAGATAAGATCTTTTAGCCTTATAGAAGTCCTCTTTATATAAATAGTTCCTAAGATCTAAATAGTAATAAGGTAAAAGTAATAGATCTATAATTACTATCCTAATTATAGACCTAGTTTATATACCTTCTATCTTATTATTAGATTCTCTAGGGTCTATATTAATATCTAAATAGATATTCTTTTAGTAATATAAAGCCTTTAATCCTTAGTTTAAACCTATTATAAATACTACTAATTATATAATCCTTAGTATAAGGGTTAAAAGTTACTAAGATATCTCTTATAGTTTTATTTAGTTATAAATACCCTTATACCTTTATTCTATATTACTAAGTATAATAATAGAGTCTTTAGTAATTTTATAAAGTCGTTTTAACTTATATCTATTTAGTCCTATAAATTATTCTCTCTAGAGCCTAAATAAGGTTTATCCGCTTTATACTCCTCCTCTAATAATATTAACTCTCTAAGTATTTTAATCTTAATATAGATTTTATTATTAGTAGAGTTATTAATTAACTCTTATAGACTTCGCTCAACTTCCTATTAACTCTTAACTTCCTCCTCGATAGTTTAAGCTAAATTAGGGTATTATCTAAGCTCTTTAAGGTTGATTGTCCTTAAGTTATTAAGAATAGTTTATCATAATCTATTACTAAATTATTAGTTTATTAAATTATACCTAATAAGATACCTCATATATACCCTTAGAGATAGATACTTAAATCTTCTTTCTTAAAGTTAAGCCTCTTTTATAAGTATAAAGGCCTTATAGCTATAGGCTCTTATATATAAGACTTTAGGTATTAAGAACTTATATAGCTAAAAGTAGTTATAAAAAGGTTTACAAGGAGTCCTCTATCCTAATAATTATAAAGGTATTTAGTTATATATATGTAGTAGCTCTAAGTATTTCAAGTTATAATTACTCTGATAACTAAGAGTTAATAGTTATTATTCTCACTTTTGTTATAATATCTACTATTATATACTCTATACTTCTATTTTACTCCTAGGTATTAGGTATTAAAACCTGGAGATTGAATCTTTATTTATATAGCTCTAAAATAAGTATTAAGTATATTCTTCTAGCTTCGCTAATATATTTAAATACTTTAATATTAATAAGATATTAAGTTTTAAGGTATAAGATAAACTTATTAATAACTTTAAGGATCTATATTAATTAATACCTATTAAAGTAATAATCCTATATAAATCTAGTTACTCTATTAATAAAGATAAGATAATTAGTATAACCCCTATATCCCTTATTTATTAGGTAAAAGTTAAATATAGTATATTCTCCTAGTTTCAACTATTTAAGTGATTCTTATAATACTCTTTATATAATCTATAACGCCTTTAATTATCCATAAATATTATGATAAATTATCTTTAAGCATTTAAATTAATTATTTAATAATATATGGGCTCCTCTAATAGATTTATGTAAGTAGAGGAGGGCTTTAGGTCCTAAATATCCTATCCTTTAATACTAAAGGTATATACTTATAAAAGATAGCTTTTGAGATATATAACTATACCTTTAAGTTATAACTATTATTATATTTATGTTTTAGCGATTTAGTAACTTACTACTTATATTATTAGTATAATTCGTAGATATACTTAAAGTTCCTTTTATATAGATAATTATTTCCTAAGCTAAACTTAGCTTATAATCCTTTCTTATTAAGTAAATATTAAGAAATTATATTAATATGGAAGTTATTATAATATATAACTCCTTATAGGATAAGTTATTTAGTCCTAAGTTTCCTAGTAACTATTATATTAATAATACTATATCCGTTAATGAGGACTTTCTAGGTTCCTACTTATATAAAGTCGCCTTCTAGTACTTAGTAATACCTATAGAATCGTTAATAATCCCTAAATATACATATATTATTAATCCTCTATTATATACTACTAAATCCTATAATAGGTATATATTCTTAATTAAAGTAAATAAAGCTAGGATAATCCCTTTATAACTAGGTAGTTATAACTTAAGACTTTTCATATACTCCTTATATAAGGGTTTTACCTTAATATTCTCCTTAACTCTTAATAAGATCCTTATACTAGGTTTCTATTCTTTTAATACCTTCTTATTATTTAAATACTAATAATTATCATACTTATAGCTATATACCTTGTAAGCTATATATTCTAAGTCTCTAGCCTCCTCCCTAGTCCTCTTCTTAGGACTTTTCTTCTTCTTATTATCTTCTTACTATTTTTAAGGCTTATTTAATAATAATAGAGAGGATATTAAGAATAATCCTCTAATAATATTCTTTTTCTTAAGGGACTCTTCTCTATTAATATTAGAAGTTTACTAATCTGCTCCCTTAAACTATATATAACTTTCTTAAGGCTAATCAATCCTTTCCCTAGTTAATCCTAAATATATATTATATATATTAGAGCTTATAATTTTAAAATATATATTTAAAAATCTTAATAAAGTTATTAAACTATAAGTAGGTAGTGAATATATAAAGGTATCGAGGGGCTAAGAGCCACGGTTAGGTCAAAGTAATAGTAGAAGCATCCAAAAGGTAGGTCTAGTATTGCTATACTACGTTTGCTTGCTTCCTCTAAGATCCTTTTTTCCTAGCCTTTAGCAAGTACTTGCCAAGTCCTTGCTATAAGGGTTCTATACCCTAGACTTATAGGCCTCTCGATCCTTTTAGCTTATACTAGCTATAGTATCCCTAGCTTCTCTAGCCTAGGTATCTAGTCCCTTATAATTATCCCCCTTCTAATTATAGTAATCCCTATTATAAGGTTAGGTATTATAGATTAGCCCTCTATTATTATCCCTCTTAGTTATCTAGGGTAGATCCCGGTCCTTTACTATTATTACTATTACCTAGCGTAGTAACTATTTGCTATATATTTACTAAAAGATAATAGAGCCCTTAGAGTTATAGATATAGTAGCTAAACCTATAGTCTTATTCCTTATAGTTCCTCTCCTTTTAGGCCCCTCTTATACCCTCTATCCGGGGTTAGTCTAAAGGGATCCTATTATTTTCTTTTAAAAGAGAATAGTTATCCTTATAGTAACTTCGTTTTTATTCTCTAGCTATTCGCCCTTTATCTAGCGAGTATTCTCTTATACTATACTCTTATAATAACTTCGTTTTTTATCCTATTATCCCCCTTCTAAATAAGCATATTATAAGGCTATTAAGTAGGTTAGATAGTAACTACTATTACTATTTTACTATATCTATCTCCTAGTAGGTAGTACTTATTATAGTAAATAATTCCAATTCCTTGCTATCTGAAGTCCTAGCTACTTTTATAATAGTTTAGCGAGGCCTCTTTAGCTATTTATAAAATAATAGCTTTTTCCTACCCTAAGGTTAGTTCTTTTCCCTCCTTATTATATTATATTATTTAATAACTACTTTTATATTACCTAAGCCCTTTATGAAGCCTTTATAGACCCTTCGCAGGATCCTTCCTATCCTTTAATACTTCTATAACTATTATAAGCGCTAAGAGCCTTATTAGCTAACTCCTCGCTAAATATAGCCCTACTAAGTCCGAGTTTAGCAATAGCAACTATTAGTATAACTAAGTACCTAGTAGCAAACCTTATATTAGCTATGCGCTATAGCTCCCTAAGAATGCCTAGGTCGTCTATACCTATTAATATAATAATAACTATATATATAAGTTATACTAGGTTTATAGTATTAAGTACTATAAGGTGAGTTTAGCAATTATTTAGGGAAGGTATAGGCTTACTTTTCCTATTTCTAGATTCCTACTTATCTTATTAGTACTACTTGTTTCTATTAGAACTAGGTTAAGTATTATACCTATGCGATTACTACTAGTTAGTATTAATAGCGTGAGATTTTATATACGTTTATAGCTATAGAGTAGGGGTAAGAGCTTCTCTAATACCTCAATAACTAATTAGTAAACCCCGCTAGCCTTAAGCCTAGTACTAAGAACTATAAGAACTAACTACTTACTATATTATAGAGGAGAGTATAGCTTTATATACCTAAGCGTATCTATAGGTTTCGCTCGAGGTAGGTTTTACCTTATAGTTAGTCTTACCCTTTTATTATTCTAATATATATTTATGAGCAGCTTACTAGGCTAAGGATAAGGTTTTAGTTCAGGAGATTATAATATAGCTTAATAATACTCTTCCTACTTATTTATATAATAAAACTTATATCTTTAAGTAAGCTACCTTTCTTAATAAGCTTATTAATATCCTAATAACATAGCTCTCAAAGAGTAATACCTATATATCTATGCTTCCCTCATAGGAGCTTTTAAAGATTTAAGGTTCCTGCATGATTTATAATACCTATTACTAAGCTCCTATTACTATTTTTAAGGTTATTAGTAGTAGCCCCGCGCTTTAACCTAATTCTTATAAGAAGGTTAGTAATAACTTAGTAATAGCTTATTAGTACTAGGTTAGTAGTAGCAAGGAGGATATATCCTTAGGTATAGAGGATAGTAACTCTAATAATACTATAGAGAGCAATAGTTAGAGTAGTAATAGCAATACTACTAGTAATAGCTTAGAAGAAGAGAGCGAGGATAGTAATAATAGTAACGAGGATAATAGTAATGAGGAAGAGGGTAATAGTAGTAATAATAAGTAGTAGTACTAGTAGAACTTCAGCAAATATATAGTAGACTTCGATAGTAGTATAAGGTTAGATACCTATAGGTTTTGCATTGCTTTTATAGGGGGGGTCTTCTCTTAGTATTTTAACTATCTTATAGTTAATTAACTTTTCTTATTACTCTATACTACTTATTATCCTACTTATAATATAACTTACGCTACTATTTCTTAAATCTAGCGAGGATTTATAAAGCGTTTACTAAGTATTCTTTAGGCTCCTAGGTATTATACTCTACTAGCTAGCCCTTCTACTTAACTAAATATAGGGGGCTTATTAGCGCTTCCCTCTATAATATAATATCCTTAACTTCCTATTCTTTAGGGTCTTTTTTAAGGTCTAGAAGCTACCCTTTAGTAAGCTTTTAGCTATATTATAGCTTAAGCAAAGTAATAGAGAAGATATTATATACTCTACTATACCTCTCTAGAAGTTATACTCTATAGGTATTAGAGCTTATAACTTCTATAACTAATATAGGAATAAATTATAGGGCAAGCCTTTACTAATTATTTATAAAATAGAAGTTCTTTATTAAGAGTCCTATAATATCTCTAATATTATATAATTATGCTTTCCTTCTTATATTTATATTCTTAGCTTATACTTCTATTATATATTACTAATTCTTAGCTATTCTTTAGTAAACCTCTATTAGCTTCTTAAGCCTTTTATTAACCCCTTAGGTCTTAATCTTAATATTTAGCAAGTAGTAGTTAACTATTTAAGGGTAATATCCTATAAGGGCCTTAAATAGGGATATACTAATAGTAGTATATTTGCTATTATTATATAAAAATTTAGCTTTAACTAATTATATTACCTATTAGTTACGCAAGCCTTCGCTAAACTTTATAAGATATATAGTTAAGGTCTAGTACGTTCTTTTGGTCTAACTATCTATCTATAGGTATTATATAGTAGAGATATGCCCTTCTATATCTCGGGCCTTAGTCTAGTCTCGCTAGAACTAGCTAGTGATTAGTTTATCTTAGTTACTAATAATAACTTCTAGCGTGCTATATTAGCACTCGATCTCTTAATATAGGATTCTCGCTAAACCTGCAGCATCTAGTCGCTTAGTTATTACTAAGAACCATACTACTTTAGTTATTTAATATATAATTACTAGGATCGTATTATAAATAACTCTATTATCTTAGCAACTTTCTAGCAAGCTAGTTAAGAAGTCTAAAGAAATCTATTAGAATAGGTATACTAATAGTTCTAGTATTTATAGTAGCTTATATAGCTTATACTATAGTATACACACCCCTTAGTAGCGCGGGTACTTAGCGATATATCGCTATACGTCCTCTATTAAATATAGCTAATAAAACTTTTATAAGATTAGCTTAGCTATCTTATTTACTCCTATATACCCTAATCTAGATATATTATAGTAGTTCTTTAGGATTTTATAGTAGAGGGATCCCTTTTCTAGGATAATAAGTCTTCTTCTAAACCAAAGGATATTATTCTTATTAACTTAATATCCTTAGTATTCTCTAGTATCTTAGCGAACCTTAGCTATAATATCTCTATAGAAGTAGTCTTTAGCTTATATTCCTCTAACTATCTATTTAAGATCTACGCCTAGTCGTAGTATATAAGCTGTTTTATTCTAAATAAGCTCTCTTATTATAGCATATAGGATATACTATTCTAGTATAGTAACCCCAGCTCCCCCTAAGTCCTCTAGCCTATTGCTATTCTCTTATAGAGCAGTTAGCATAGCACCTATATATGCTTTTATATAGGTAATAGCGCTAATATATATACTTATATATAGTAGCTTATTAGTACCTATTATAGGGTGGTGCTAACTTAAGGGTAAGGATCCCTTAACCTTAGAGCTAGCTCTCTAGTAAGGTTCTTATATACTTCGCTAGATAGCTTAGATATAAGTTTTTATAATAGCTATAGTTTCTTTAAATATATACTTCGCTAGATAGCTTAGATATAAGTTTTTATAATAGCTATAGTTCCTTTAAACTTAGCAATTATAAGGGACTGGATACCCAGACCGGAGAAACCGGAGATGCTTCGGCTACTATAGGCTAAAGGGATAGAGAGGCCTATAGGTCTAGGGTATAGAACTATTATAGCAAAGACTTAGCGAGTACTTACTAAAAGCTAGAAATAAAGGATCTTAGAGGAAGCAAGCAAAAGTAGTATAATAATATAAATCCTACCTTTTAGGTGCTTCTACTATTAGTTTAACCTAACTATAGCTCTTAGCCTCTCGATACCTTTATAATTCTTTTGCTTTTACCCTACTTTAGGAAGGTTAGTAATAATAATAATACTATATACCTAAGTAATACCTACTAATTAGGCTAAAGAACCTATGCCTAATATTCACTAAGAGCAGAGCGAAATAGCCTGCGCAAACCTTTATAAAGAAGCTAACCCTAGTGAGTAATTAGAGGATAATACGAGCTAACGAGGGGAGGTAAGAAGCTATGCTTTAAGCGAGGCTAGGGGCCCTAAAGAGAATAAGCTACTTATGCTAAATACTTGCTATATAGATACTAAGCGTATATAGGAGAATACTATATATAAGACCCCTTCTTATAAACCGGATAGGCTAACGGGCTAGATATCTATAGCTATAGCTAATAGGCTAGCTTAAGCTAGAGGGCTAGATAAAGCAACTAGCTAAGTGCTAATATAATAGATTATAACTATAATAGCTAACTCATAGGAGCTAATTACTACTACGTTAAGTAACCGAGCTCCTGCTAAGTAATTACCTAAGGTTTATAAAAAACCCCTGAATTATAATATAGCGCGCCTTATTAGCGAATCTACTAGTATAATAAGGGAAGATTAGCTTATTATAGTTAAAGAGGCTTATAAGCACCGCCTTAGCTGCTCTAATAGCTAGTATATCTAGTAGGCTTTGAGTATAATAGAGCATACCCTATAAATAGAATAGCGGAATTATTAGTAAATACTTATAGATAAGTCGGGGAACTAGATAGACCCTAAATAAGAAGACTTTAGAATTTTTATA
>JAOQIF010001697.1:0-12188 GCA_026260285.1 Colletotrichum sansevieriae | reverse complement strand
ATAGAAGGATATCTCCTGCTCCTTTAGGGCGAGGGCTTATAATAAAAGCCTAGCGAATCTTCTATAGGTAACCCTAACTATCTATAAGGAAGAATATAAGCTAGTAGACCTTGCCTATAGGTATAGGCCTTCCCTAGAAATCCACTAATTCAGGGGCTATAATACTAGTAGCCTCCTTTAGTTAGAGCCTCTTAATAAGGTCTTCTTATATAATATTTACTACTATATAGGTATTTATATTAACCTCTAGTTCGACTTCGCTAGACGCTCGGAGTACTAACGCCTATCCCTTAATAGTCTATCCTATTAGAACCGAGGTGATTTCTAATATAATACCCCTTAGGGTTGCATCTATACCTACTTATTTCCCGAGTCTTTAGCATTAGTTATACTAGGTATTATAATTATACTTATCCTGCTCCGCCTTAGGTTTAGGTTCTAATTGCTGCTTATTAGCTGTATATAGGGTTTAGTATAGTTAGGGGAGATATAGCTATACTTCTTATAGTTATAGTATTAGGGTCCCCGGGAGTTAGTAGATATACTACTAGTGCTAGGCGTTGTGCGAGCATCTGCTGAGCAGTTGTTCTAGGATAGGGTCTCTAGGTAGCGATCTCTTGAGTCTATTAACCTAGGGGGTTGCAAGCTGCTCTTATAAGAGCGGTCTAGAGAGCCTGAGTATAGCTACTTATGCGACTTAGAATAGCTAGTAGATATTCCCCTATATCTCCCTTTTATGATCTCTTATAATCTCTATATATATAGGGTGATAATATATATATTAGTATAGTTAATATCCTACTTAAAGAGTTCATCCTTTAGGGTCCTAATAAGGCCCTAAAAGAAAGCGTGCGCTTTTATATTACTAGTGCTCAGCTTGCTGAGTGCTTAGTTAATAGACTCCTATCGAGCTTAGTATATAATTAGTTTTTTATTATCTTTCTAGTAGTACTATTTTAGAATATTATAGTAGTTCTATTCTTAGAGCTTAGGTGCGATATGCTACCCTCTTATGAAGATTCTAAAGTCTTCCTATTTAGGGTCTATCTAGTTCCCCGACTTATCTATAAGTATTCGCTAATAATTCTGCTATTCTATTTATAGGGTATGCTCTATTATACTTAAAGCCTACTAGATATACTAGCTATTAGAGTAGCTAGGGCGGTGCTTATAAGCCTCTTTAACTATAATAAGCTAATCTTCCCTTATTATGCTAATAGATTCGCTAGTAAGGCGCGCTATATTATAATTCGGGGGTTTTTTATAAACCTTAGGCAATCGCTTAGCAAGAGCTTAGTTGCTTAATATAGTAGTAATTAGCTCCTGTTGGTTAGCTATTATAGTTATGATCTATTATATTAGCACTTAGCTAGTTGCTTTATCTAGCCCTCTAGCTTAGGCTAGCTTGTTAGCTATAGCTATGGATATCTGGCTTATTAGCCTATCTAGTTTATAGGAAGGGGTCTTATATATCCTATTCTCCTATATATGCTTAGTATCCTTATAGCGAGTATTTAGTATAGGTAGCCTATTCTCTTTAGGGCTCCTAGCCTCGCTTGAAGCGTAGCTTCTTACCTCCTCTCGTTAGCTTATATTATCCTCTAATTGCTCGCTAGGGTTAGCTTCTTTATAAAGGTTTATATAGGCTATTTTGCTCTGCTCTTAGTGAATATTAAGCGTAGGTTTTTTAGCCTAATTAGTAGGCGTTGCTTAGGTATATAGTGCTATTATTATTACTAACCTTCTTAAAGTAGGGTGGAAGTAAAAGAATTATAAAGGTATTAAGGGGCTAAGAGCTATAGTTAGGTTAAACTAATAGTAGAAGTACCTAAAAGATAGGGTCTATATTATTATACTACTTTTGCTTGCTTCTTCTAAGATCCCTTATTTCTAGCCTTTAGCGAGTATTTGCTAAGTCTTTGCTATAAGGGTTCTATACCCTAGACCTATAGGCCTCTCTATCCCCTCGGCCTGTAGTAGCCGAAGCGTCTCCGGCTTCTCTGGTCTGGGTATCCAGTCCCTTATATATAGGTCTGCTAAAGTAAGATATATTAATAAGGAGGACCTAGCTATTATAGTAGAATTTAGCGCTATTACTAATATTTTTATTATTATCCTAGGGGCTCTACCCGGAGCTATTATCCTAGGGTCTCAAGGCTTTACTCCTTTAAGTATTTAGCTAGCTTAAGGCTAATACTAGGGTGCTATAGCCTATAGGAACTCAATAGGAAGGTAGATTTGCCTAATAGTATAGTATTTTTTAGCTAGATACTAATAAGAAGTATAATATAGAGCCTATCTTTTATAACTAGGATATTCTATATTATAAGGAGATAGATCTATAGATCTCTAGCCTAGATACTAAAACTACTAGCTTAGCTATAGCTTTAGAGATTATATAGAATTAGAGCTCTCTACTATAAGAGAAAGCACTTAGCTAGTAGAAATACTAACTTAGGCTAATTAAACGATAGAACTACCTCTACGTAGGATATCACGCCCTATATAATATAGTTAGGAGATATTTTATACTAACCTAATAGGAGTCTATCTAATAGATCGCTATATATAGGTTTACTATAGAAAACCTTAAGGGAGATAGAGATATTTATAACTTCGCTTAAAACTATTTTAAATATAGTAGAGCG
This sequence comes from Colletotrichum sansevieriae, assembly GCA_026260285.1. Taxonomy (NCBI): domain Eukaryota; kingdom Fungi; phylum Ascomycota; class Sordariomycetes; order Glomerellales; family Glomerellaceae; genus Colletotrichum; species Colletotrichum sansevieriae. Next base: position 9,540 of record JAOQIF010001697.1, on the reverse strand, counting down.
TAGATAGGACTAATATTTATAGTTAGCTAGCTATTAATAATCTTCTATAATATAATTAACCTAGAGCTTTAGCGATTCCTAGACGAACTAATAGCTAGTAATACTCTTAAGGATTACCTTAATATAGCTAAGAAAAAACGCAAGGCAGTTTAGCGTAGACTCTAGGCGCTAATTAGCGTTAACTATATATCAGAAGAGTCTAACGACGTAATATAGACTAATAATAAAGGGCGACGGACTAACCGGGACTTCTAACGGGATAATTATAATAATCTATAACCCTAGCAACGTTATTAACCTTAGTAACGCTTCTAGCGCTCTAATAACTATTAAAACTAGAAAGATCGCTACCTATAGAATTAGCTATAGAGAAACCCGGGTTTTCGATATTATATAAAATATAATAGACTAGGCTAGACGGACTTAGACGCCTATTATATATAGGAGGATTATAATAATAACTATAATATCGATAACCTAGTTAATAGCAGCTATATCCTGCTAGACGTATAGGAAGTCCCCTACGATTTAGCTACTCTATTAGAGCAACCTCGCAAAGAGGAAACGGCAAGCTAGATAACAGACGTCGTAGTTATAGCAAGAAGCATGCTAGTAATCTCCCTAACTGCTTCGGTTCTAGACTTAGCTATATACTATATTAACGATATAGTGAATTTCGCAGGTCTCGTTATAATTCCCCTAGCAAATAATATATAGGTATTACTTGAGAAAAACTAAATTATTAACGCCTAGGTAAAACTAGTAAAACGAATAATACTAGCTAAACGGATATATCTCTGCCTTAACGTAAAAAGCGATAATATAGCTAGCCTAGAGGAAGTCTATATCGATATAGGTGCCTTAATAACTCTAGTCGATAGGAATTAGGTACTACGCTTTGCGCGGAATCCTACGTTTTAAATAATAGAACTATAGAGGATAAATATAGTAGACTTAACCTTTTAGGTAATAGAGCAGGTTATATTCGACTTCTATATCCTAGGTACTATTAGCAACGTGGAGATTAATAGCTACGTTATCGTTATAGCTAGAGTTATAAATACCCTCGGAGCGAATCTTCTATTAGGAATACCGTTCTATAAAGATCACAGGCTAGTTATAGACTTTAATAAGGGTATAGTTAAGTTCCGCTTAGTATACGGAATATAGTATCCAGTCTAGTTCAGGAGATAGCACCTAGTAACTAGATAAGTTAATAACGCCTATACCGTAGTTATTCCCCCGTAGAGTGATATATTTGTTATAACTAACTTTATTAACCTCCCTAAGTTAAGCTAATAAGGCTCTAATACTTAGTAGTTTTAATCTAGTTATATTAGCATAGTTAATATAATAGTTATAGCAGATAACCCTAAGCTTATCCTCATGCGAAATATAACGGATAAGCTAATAATAATCCTAAGAGGATAGCAACTAGGCTATATTATTCTAATAGAAGTAGAGGAGACTACTAACCTTATTAACTATGCGGACGTTATTACCCTTATAGGAGGAGAATTAAACTCGCGCTAGTTCTTATAATATAAATTCGATAGGGCTATAAGTAATATAGCAGCTAGCGCGTAGTTTATAACCCCGCTTGCTAAATCTAGCCTAGGACTACCTCGTTAAGCGGATAATATTCTATCTTATAGAATATCTAAGCTAAAAGATATCCTAGTTATATATAGTAAGGATAGAGTTAAGATCTATAATTAGGATGCAGTTTTTGCTAGTAGACTTAAGGAAATCCTCGATAACTAAGACGTCTACTATAATAAGGGGATTATACTTATGCCGGACGACTAATATATATATATTAAGCTTATTAATAGGTAGCAAAACTAGAAGGCTATAGTAAAGCCTTACCCCCTTAGTACTAAAGACCTCGAAGTTATTAAGAATATCTATAGCAAGATATATACTAATAGCAAGATAGTATAGGGTAATAAGCTAATCCTAGTTATCTATCCGCTCTTCGTTATATAGCGAGTAGTTAATAGTATAAAAAAAGGCAGGGTTATTATTAACCTTCGCCCTCTCAACTAAATTACTATCCTAGATATATACCCGCTTCCCGACTAAGATAATATAATAGATACCTTTAGAGGGAAGAAACGCATAATAATATTTAATACTACTAGGTTCTTCTACTAACTGCTAATCTACTCGAGATATTGCAATAGGATAGTAGTAATAAGTCCCTATAGCATCGAGGTTTCTAACGTTATCCTCATAGGATTTAAGAACTCGCTAGCTTACGCCTAGCGTTTTATAGACCGCCTCCTATATAACTACTAGCACTTTGCTCAAGTATATATTAACGATATTATTATTTTTAGCAATAGTAATAAGGACTATCTCTAGTATATTAATATTATTCTTAAGCTCTTTGAGAATAACTACCTATATATTAGACCTAAGAAGTCCTTTATAGGGTTTCCTAAAATAAGACTCCTTAGCTATATTATAAATACTAATAGTATTAAACGAATAGAGGATAGGATCGCAGCCTTTAAGAACCTCTGCTTCCCGAAAACTCTCTATAATATCGAGAGATACCTCGGAATAGCTAGATAGTTATAATGCGATATACCCTAGTATAATATTATTATAACGCTACTATAGGATAGAAAGACCCGTCTTATTACGAAACTCTATAATAAAAATATACTTCCTAATAGTCTATTAAAAGTAGTTCGAATAAAGAGGGTCTAAAAGGTATTATTTAAGCTAATACTAAGCAAGCAAGAGGCGTGGAATACCTTCTAGGAGAATCTCTATAACTAGGTTATAAGATACTACTATAACCTGAATAAGCCTATATTTTTTAAGGTTAACGCCTATAAAAGCAGCTTTAGGCTTATAGTATTCTAACTAGGTATCCTATAGAATAGTACTAATATACCTAGTAAAGATATTATATAAATCTATATCTAATTAGTGCTTTTTCTATCTAAGGTTATATTACCCTTAGAAAAGCGATACTTTGCTATAGAAGTAGAGGTAGTAGTAGTAGTATAAGCTATAAAGAAGCTCTATAAGCTCGTGCAATCGAATAAGCACCCTATATAGATTCTCACGGATTATATAACTACGAAGGGAATTCTTATATATACCTCGCTATAGACTATAGACCTTAATAAGGCTAACCTATAGCTTGCGAGCGCTACGAACTACCTATTGCAATTTAACCTTAATATTACCTATATACTAGGGAAGCTTAATATTATCCCTAACGCCCTCTCGCGCCTACTATTACTTATAGCCTTAGGACGAGCTAATAGGTTTGAGGATAGCGACGTCCTCGTGGAAATAACCTATAGTAATAACGACGATAACGATATAGGATTTATAGATATAGTTAACTAGTTAGCTGAGAAGTTATAAGCCTACGGAGTAATAGGGGAGATAACTATAAGCATCTCAGAGGACTTTATTACTAAGATTATAGATAACTATACTAATAATACGAGGTATAGCAAAATTCTCAAATAACTCCGATCCTAGTAGAAGGAACTAGGCAAGTAGTAGTTACTATTTGATGCTATTACTAAGGAAAATAGCGCTAGAGCTACTAGAAGAGCCCTAAAACGCTATTAAACGACTCCTTAGAGTCTATTACTAGAAGGGCTTATCCTTTATATAGCTACGGATAGCACTTAGAGACTCTATATTCTATATAAGTTAATACCTGCGATTCTCCGCCTTAGTTATAACGAAAAATACTACTTTAGCGCGGACCGTATAATAGCAGAAATATTAACTTTTTAGTTTTATAATAAGAAGTTGCTTATATAATAATATATTACTTATTATAACTAGTATAAAGAGAACTAAGTCGACTACTAAAGGCTACTAGGATAGCTATAACCTATCCCTGTTATAGATATCCCTTATAATACTGTTACTATAGACTTTATTACTAATATGCCTAAGGTGCTATCCTATAGAAGTCCCTATACCCTGCTAGGTTTCCTAGAGTTAGATATATTAGCAATAGTAATATATAAATTCTTAAAAAAGATAATCCTTCTCATAGGATATTCAACCTATAGAGCAAAAGAATAAGTAATAATCCTATTCTACGCATTTTTCCTCTTAGACTAGGGAATTCTATATTATATTATTAGTAACTAGGATCCTAAGTTTATCTCTATAATATAGCATGCGATATTTAATACCCTTAATATCAGGCTCCTCCTCTTAATAATATACTACCCCTAGATAGACGGGTAGAGCAAAAGAATAAACTAGACTGCTGAGATTATAATATAGTTCTATATATCTAAATCCCCTAATATCCCATAGACTAATATACTACCTACCCTATAGCATAATCTTAATAACTCCCTATCTGCTATAATTAGATAATTACTAAACGAGGTTATGCTCGGATTTAAGCTATAAAGTATCCTTAATATAGTTATATAAATAAGCGCCCCGACTAAGAGCCTTACTATCCTCAGGAAGATATATTAGAAGGAGGTACTACTACTTATTAATATAGCGAACGCCTTATATAAGGAGAGATATAATAACTACTATACTAACGTAACTTTTAATAAATAGGATAAAGTCTAGATATAACTTAGTAAAGGATTCTACTTGCTAGGATAATATAATAGTAAATAGACCTCTAGATAGATAGGACCCTTCTGAATTAAGCGTGTTATTAGTCCTCTTGCCTATAAGGTAGATATTCCTAAATACTAGCAGGTTTACCTAATCCTCTCTATAGCCTAGCTATATAAGCTAGCCTAAGGAGAAGACCTATTTAACCGCGAGACTCCGCTACTAAAGCCTATTAAGGTTAATAGTAGTAAGGAGTAGGAACTTAATTATATCGTTAAATAAAGAGTCTTATAGAGGAGTTATAAACCTACTATTAAATACCTTATCTAATAGAAGGGCTTTATAGCAAAAGACGATACCTAGGAATAAAGAGACTCCCTATTGCTTAATATAAACGATATTATTAATAAGTATAACGCTAAATTCCCCCTCAACTAGGATACTAAAAGAGCTATAAGAAGGCGCGCACCTTATATATAACTGATTAGTTTTCCTATCCTTTTAATAGGATAAATATATATATCCTGAATTAATATTAGAATTATAAATTTTCCCTTTATTATTGCTATTTTTACTATTAACTACTCTTTCCTCGATCTCTCTATCTTATATCAAAATAAATAGGAAGGAGCAGAGGGTACTAACTTTTATATGCCTTCCTTACTAACCCCTATTATAAAAAATCTTTTTTTCCTTCTATACCTTCCTTCTATTTACTATACCTACCTACTTTTATTTAGGCATACCTATACTTTTTATTTATTTATTTCTCTCCTATATACTAATTATTACTTAATAGACCTCTTATAATAAGTAATAATATTATCCTAACCTGCTAAATATAGCCTCTTAAACGCTAGCCTAACTAATACTATTATAATAATAGCTTCTAAAGGCAAGGAAGTTACTAATAACTACGAGGTCCTATCCTCTCACCTATCTAATAATAATAGCAGCTAAGATAAGGGTACTAACCCCTAGAACAACGAGGTGCTTAACCCCGTCTCCCTATGCTAAGGTAGTAATAACTAAGGTAGTAATAACTAAGTTAATAACTATAATATTAACCTTAGCACTCCGGTTAAGACTCGCAAGTTTACTACTAAGAAGAAGAAGTCCTATAAGGACTATAAGAAGGGTAAATAGGTAGCTAAGAAGAACTTCTTTGCTATAAATACTAAGACCTAATACGAGGAGGTTGTTAATAATAACGCTAATAATATTTAGAATAATAATACCTAGGTTACTAAGCTAGCCTGCGTTATCGCTAGTACCCTAGCTAAAACCGCAGCTACTACCCCTCATAAGACTCCTAAGAAGGGCTACCCTAGCCTTATAGCCTAGCGCTAGTAGATTAATAAGGCGAAGGCTTATATTAATAATACCTTTCTATACTACCCCGATACTATCCTTATTAAGGAGATCGAGAAAATCCTCGATAGTATTAAGCCTTTTGAGAATATATCTTCTAACCTCTACGTTAGATATATCTAGGATACCCTTAAGTAAGTATATAATATATATATTAATAATAACACCTATAGCGAGCTTCTCCCTAGCTACGCCTAGGTCCTCGCTATATACTTTTGCAACGCCTATAGTTATACTAATAGAATTATTACTAGTAACCTTATTATAATAAACCGTGTCGACCTCCTTTCTATCGCCCCGCTTATTAATATTAGTAATATCACTACTATAGACCTATTAGCCTACAAGGATGCTAAAAATGCTAAAGACCTCGCTAATAAGGCTAAGGGTAATGTTAATACTATTATTAATAGCATCCGATAGGAAATCCTTTCTCACTTCGATACTATAGAGACTAATATAGCTAATATAGATATTATTAATATTAATACTATTAGTAAGTATCTCGCTAAACTTAAGAATAATAGCGCGTCTAAGCAGGCAGTTGCTAATAAGATTCGCATAGCTATCGACGTAGTTAAGACTAAGGAGATTATAGGCCTTTACGCTAAGATTGCGAACCTCTATACTATAATCGAGGGTCTCTAGCGCACTAGTAATAAGCGACTCGCACTAAGCGATACTAATAATAATAGCGCTACTAAGCGCTAATAGATATCTAAGTTTAATATACTCCTCTACTAGTATAATAACTAATTAATAACGCTATAATAATTTCTAGCAATTAGAATATAAAGAGGGAGAAAAGGGAATATTAAGCGTATATATCCTAGATCGATAGTAATAGCAATTAGGATGATTGCTTTTTAAAAAGGGGGTATATATTACACGCCTTTTAGTAATATAGTTAGCTATTATATAGTATTCTATATAACTATAGTTAGGCTTAACGCCTATCCTTTAAGTAGGAGACTTCTAGTAGATAAGCTTAGAAGGCTCGGCTATTATAGAATATATTATAATATACCTATAATTGCCTATTTCACTATTTGTTATTATTCACGCTTATATTGCTCTTTTCCTTGTTTTACTCGCAGTCTTAGCGACCCCTACTGTAGCCCCAGGCTAGTAGGAAGACTATGACAAGAACGATTAATAGTAGAATCTCATTATTTGGATAACGAGGAGAAAGGAGCTAAAGAGTTATTTCAGAAAAGAATAGGGGTATTATAAAAAGTATAAGCTAAAGTAAATAAAGTTCTTACTAAATTAGATTATATTTATAAGGCGAAGCGGATAGTTTTTAAGAAAGGTTATAAGGAGATATTAGTAGTAGCTAAGGAAGGCGAGTCGTCCAGAAATCCTTCTTCGGGATCTTCTGTAGTTCAGGAGGTATAGTTAATAGATAGTTTTAGCATAGTTAACCTAGATATTATTCTAGGTAACTAGAATCCTAGTACTCCGAACTTCTTATTAGGGGAGTCTTAGCCTATTTCTAGTATTCCTAGGCGGATAAATAGTTTTCCTTATTATAATCGGTCTACTCTAATAGGTTACTTTATAAAGTAGTGAGGATACCTTATTCGTTTATATCTAGCATTCTTCTAAATTAATATAATAAGTACTAGTATAATTTTTCCTTCTTAGTATTATTACTAGTAGATTATGAGTTTATCTTCTATATTAGTAATATTCTTAGCTAGTTCCTATATATTATCTTTATAACTATATCCTTTCTATTTAATAAGATATTAGTATCTATCTAGTTCTTCTAGGTAATCGAGGATCCGTTTGACTTTATACTCTAGTTTATTATCTTCTATAATAATAAGGTCGTTCGTTTATAATCCTTATAAGGCTAGTTCGAGTAATAAGATATAGAATACTAGGTAATACTTTATGGTTTCTAGGAGTTTAAGTTTATAGTTAACTTATAAAATTACTCGTGAAATTTTAAAAGGTCTAAGTTTTTTATAGTTAAGTTTATTACTTAGTCGTTTTATTTTAATATTTCGCTATATAAGATAGGCGCTATCTCCCTCTTTTAAGATTAATCCCTTAATCCTTTATTAGTTACTAAACTATATTATTTATTATTATATAAATTCGAGTTCTTTATATACGTTTTCTTAGATATCCTTAATTTATTATACTAAGGCGATAGCTTTTACTATAGCTAGGCTTATTCGGGGTTCTCTATAAGCAGTTAGTTCGAATCTATAGTTAAGGTAGAAGGGGGATTCCTTAGTACTTTCTCTAATTACGCTATTATATGCGAATTAGGCGATTAGGAGTAATATAACCTAATTATCTTAGTTATAATTAATATAAGCGCGGAGGTAGGTTTCGAGGATTTAGTTAATCCGTTCTATTTATCCGTTAGTCTATAGGTAAAATATAGTAGATATTGCTTACTTAATACCGAGTTATAATATAATTAAGTTCTAAAACTTGGAGGTGAAGATCTTGTCTCTATCTGATATGATTTCCTTGGGTATACTATGATATACTTAATAAAGGTATATGCGCATTCTTTAGCATTGCTTGCTTCCTTATATAGGATAAAGTAGGCATACTTCGTGAGTCGGTCTATAATAACGAGAACGCTATTAAAGTATACTCCTATAAGGGGTTCTCGGGACTTTAGTAGTTTAATAATAAAGTCGAGGGATATAGATTACTAGGCTGCTTATAGCATAGGCAAAGGTTATAGCATGCTATATAGCTAGTATTAAGTAGGTTTGCTTTTAAAGCAGACTTCGCAGTCTCTAATTGCCTTTGCTACACGTTCTCTGCTAATTATTCCTCTATATCGTTATTATAGTCGTTTCTAGGTTTTCGTAATTCCTTAGTAGCTATATATAGGATAGGTATGAAACTCTATAATTGCTTTATTATCTAGTTTACTAGTCGGGCTAGTATTAGATTATCTAGCTATTATTAAGAGTTTAGTTACTAGCACTAGGTCTCCGTTATTATTTCCTTTAAGGATTACCTAGGTTTCTTCTAGTACTAGGATATTATAGTCTGGTTATTAGCTAAGAGCGTTAGCTCTGCTATTATCTAATCCTTTATAGTAGATAATCCGAAAGTTGAATTCTAATAAGAATTCTAACTATCTAATTTATTATTTATTCAATACTTTCGAGGTAATAAAGTGCAAAAGGTTCTTATAGTCCGAGTATATAAGTACTTTATAGATAGTTCCTAAGAGTTCGGGTCTCTATTCCTTAAAGGCTTCGATAATTACTATTAGTTCTTTATTATAGATCTAGTAGTTAAGTTTAGGTCTATATAGTTTGCGAGAGAAGAAGGCATATAGGTATAGTTATCCTTCTAAATCCTATTAGGATAGTTATACTCTAATTGCATAATTAGATATATCTAGTTCTACTTCGAATTATTTTATTAGATCTAGGATAATTAGGACGGGTTTGCTAGCGATGAGGTCCTTAATCTTCTGAAATGCTATTTATTATAGTTCTTCCTATATAAAAGGGGTATCTTTATAGCTAAGGCTAGTGAGAGCTATATTAATCTTATTATAGTCTTTAATAAATTTCTAGTAGAAGTTAATAAATCCTAGGAATCCTT
>JAOQIF010001696.1:0-12192 GCA_026260285.1 Colletotrichum sansevieriae | reverse complement strand
TATCCCTATTATAGATATCCCTTATAATACTATTACTATAGACTTCGTTATTAATATACCTAAGGTGCTATCCCACGGAAGTCCCTACGCCCTGCTAGGTTTCCTAGAGTTAGATATATTAGTAATAGTAATATATAAATTCTCAAAGAAGATAATCCTTCTCATAGGATATTTAACCTATAGAGCAAAAAAATAAGTAATAGTCCTACTCTACATATTTTTCCTCTTAGACTAGGGAATTCCACGTTATATTATTAGTAACTAGGATCCTAAGTTTATCTCTATAGTATAGTATATAATATTCAACGCCCTTTATATCAGGCTCCTCCTCTTAATAGCATACTACCCCTAGATAGATAGGTAGAGCGAAAGAATAAACTAGACTACTAAGATTGCAATACGGTTCTATATATCTAAATCCCCTAATATCCTATAAACTAATATACTACTTACCCTATAGCATAATCTTAATAACTCCCTATCTGCTATAATTAGATAATTACTAAACGAGGTTATACTCGGATTTAAGCTACGAAGTATCCTCAATATAGTTATATAAACGAGCGCCCTAACTAAGAGCCTTACTATCCTCAGGGAGATATATTAGAAGGAGGTATTACTACTTATTAATATAGCAAACGCCTTATATAAGGAAAGATATAATAACTACTATACTAATATAACTTTTAATAAAGGGGATAAAGTCTAGATACGACTTAATAAAGGATTCTACTTACTAGGATAATATAATAATAAATAGACCTCTAGATAGATAGGACCCTTCTGAATTAAGCATATTATTAGTCCTCTCGCCTATAAGGTAGATATTCCTAAGCACTAGCAGGTTCACCTAATCCTCTCTATAGCCTAGTTATATAAGCTAGCCTAGGGAGAAGACCTATTTAACTACGAGACTCTACTACTAAAGCTTATTAAGGTTAATAGTAGTAAGGAGTAGGAACTTAATTATATTATTAAATAAAGAGTCTTATAGAGGAGTTATAAACCTACTATTAAATACCTTATCTAATAGAAAGGCTTTATAGCAAAAGACGATACATAGGAATAAAGAGACTCCCTATTACTTAATATAAATAATCTTATTAATAAGTATAACGCTAAATTCCCCCTTAACTAGGATACTAAAAGAGCTATAAGAAGGCGCGCACCTCGTATATAACTAAATAGTTTTCCTATTTTTTTAATAGAATAAATATATATACCCTAAATTAATATTAGGATTGCAAATTTTCCCTTTATTATTACTATTTTTTACTATTAACTACTCTTCTCTAGATCTCTCTATCTTATATCGAAATAAATAGGAAGGAGCAGAGGGTATTAACTTTTATATACCTTCCTTACTAACCCTTATTATAAAATTTTTTTTTTCTATACCTTCCTTTCTATTTACTATACCTACCTACTTTTATTTAAGCATACCTATACTTTTTATTTATTTATTTCTCTCCTATATACTAATTATTACCCGATAGACCTCCTATAATAAGTAATAATATTATCCTAACCCGCTAAATATAGCCTCCCGAACGCTAGCCTAATTAATACTATTATAATAATAGCTTCTAAAGGTAAGGAAGTTACTAATAACTATGAGGTCCTATCCTCTTACTTATCTAATAATAATAGCAGCTAAGACGAGGGTACTAACCCCTAGAATAATGAGGTGCTTAACCCTATCTCCCCATGCTAAGGTAGCGATAACTAAGGTAGTAATAACTAAGTTAGTAACTATAGTATTAACCTTAGTACTCTAGTTAAGACTTATAAGTCTGCTACTAAGAAGAAGAAGTCCTATAAGGACTATAAGAAGGGTAAATAGGCAGCTAAGAAGAACTTCTTTGCTACAGATGCTAAGACCTAACGCGAGGAGGTTATTAATAATAATACTAATAATATTTAGAATAATAATACCTACGCTACTAAGCTAGTCCATATTATTACTAGCACTACTATTAATATTAAGGAGCCTACCCTAGCTAAAACTGCAGCTACTACCCCTTATAAGACTCCTAAGAAGGGCCGCCCTAGCCCTATAGCCTAGCGCTAGCAGATTAATAAAGCGAAGGCTTATATTAATAACGCCTTTCTATACTACCCCGATACTATCCTTATTAAGGAGATTGAGAAAATCCTCGATAGTATTAAGCCTTTTGAGAATATATCTTCTAACCTCTATATTAGATATATCCAGGATACCCTTAAGTAAGCATATAATATATATATTAATAATAACGCCTATAGCAAGCTTCTCCCTAGTTATACCTAGGTCCTCGCTATATACTTTTATAATACCTATAGTTATATTAATAGAATTATTACTAATAACCTTATTGCAATAAACTATATTAACCTCCTTTCTATCGCCCCGCTCGTTAATATTAGTAATATTACTACTATAGACCTATTAGCCCGCAAGGATACTAAAAACGCTAAGGACCTCGCTAATAAAGCTAAGAGCAATATTAATACTATTATTAATAGCATCTAATAGGAAATCCTTCCTCGCCTCGATACTATAGAGACTAATATAGCTAATATAGATACTATTAATATTAATGCTATTAGTAAGTATCTCGCTAAACTTGAGAATAATAGCATATCTAAGCAAGTAGTTACTAATAAGATTTATATAGCTATTAATATAGTTAAGACTAAGGAGATCGCAAGCCTTCGCGCTAAGATCGCAAACCTCTATATTATAATCAAAAGTCTCTAGCATACTAGTAATAAGTAACTCGCGCTAAGCGATACTAGTAATAATAGTACTGCTAAGTATTAGTAGATATCTAAGTTTAATATACTCCTCTGCTAGTATAACGCCTAATTAATAATACTATAGTGATTTCTAGTAATTAGGATATAAAGAGGGAGAGAAGGGAATATTAAGTATATATATCCTAGATCGATAGAGATAGTAATTAGGATAATTACTTTTTAAAAAAGGGGTATATATTACACGCCTTTTAGTAATATAGTTAGCTATTATATAGTATTCTATATAACTATAGTTAGGCTTAATACCTATCCTTTAAGTAGGAGACTTCTAGTAGATAAGCTTAGAAGGCTCGGCTATTATAGAATATATCACGATATACCTATAATTACCTATTGCACTATTTGTTATTATTCACGCTTATATTGCTCTTTTCCTTATTTCACTCGCAGTCTTAGCGACCCCTACTATAGCCCCAGGCTAGTAGGAAGACTGTGACATCAGCGAACCTTAGCTACGATATCTCTATAGAAGGGGTTTTTAGCTTATAATCCTCTAACTATCTATTCGAGATCTACGCCTAGTTATAGTATATAAGCCGTTTTATCCTAAATAAGCTCCCTTATTATAGTATATAGGATATACTATTCTAGTATAGTAACCCTAGCTCCTCCTGAGTCCTCTAGCCTATTGCTATTCTCTCGTAGAGCAGTCAGCGTAGCACCTGCATATGCTTTCGTGCGGGTAATAGCGTTAATATGCATATTTATATATAATAGCTTATTAGTATTTATTATAAGGTAGTACTAACTTAAGGGTAAGGATCCCTTAACCTTAGAGCTAGCCTTCTAGTAAGGTTCTTATATACTTCGCTAGATAGCTTAGGTATAAGTTCTTATAATAGCTATAATTCCTTTAAGCTTAGTAATATACTAGTAAATATTCGCTAAAAGCTAGCTAATAAGCCTAAGTTTCTTTCTAAGGGTAGGAAGTATATTATCTACCTTAGTATCTTCTACTATATAGTTAGGGCGTTATAATAGTCTATCTATTAGATTAATAACCCCCGACTTATACTAGATTTCAAAGTTAAATACTAATAAGTAGTAAACCTATTGCGCGAGTCTTCTATAAATATCCTATATAGGTATAGTAAGTACTCCTTTTAGCGCTATATAGTCTATAAGTATTACGAATTTCTTAGGGAGTCCTTATAAGTATTATACCTAGTAATCTAAACTATCACAGTCTTCCTACTAGCCTGGGGCTATAGTAGGGGTCGCTAAGACTGCGAGTAAAATAAGGAAAAGAGCAATATAAGCGTAAATAATAACAAATAGTATAATAAGTAATTATAGGTATATCGTGATATATTCTATAATAGCCGAGCCTTCTAAGCTATCTACTAGAAGTCTCCTACTTAAAGGATAGGCGTTAAGCCTAACTATAATCACATGGAATACTATACAATAGCTAACTATATTACTAAAAGGCGTATAATATATACCCCCTTTTTAAAAAGCAATTATCCTAATTACTATCTCTATTAATCTAGGATATATATACTTAATATTCCCTTCTCTCCTTCTTTATATCCTAATTGCTAGAAATTACTATAGTATTATTAATTAGGCGTCGTGCTTATAGAGGAGTATATCGAACTTAGATATCTACTAGCGCTTAGTAGCACTATTATTACTAGTATTACTAGGCGCGGGTTGCTTATTGCTAGTATACTAGAGACCCTTAATTATAGTATAGAGGTTTGTAATCTTAGCACAGAGGCTCGCAATCTCCTTAGTCTTAATTATATTAATAGCTATGCGAATCTTATTAGCAACCGCCTACTTAAACGCGCTATTATTCTCAAGTTTAGTAAGACGCTTACTAATAGTATTAATATTAATAATATCTATATTAGCTATATTAGCCTCTATAGTATTAAGGCGAGGAAGGATTTCCTATTAGATGCTATTAATAATAGTATTAATATTACCCTTAGCTTTATTAGCGAGATCCTTTGCGTTTTTAGCATCCTTGCAGGCTAATAGGTCTATAGTAGTAATATTACTAATATTAATAAGCGAGGCGATAGAAAGGAGGTTAATATAGTTTATTATAATAAGGTTACTAGTAATAATTCTATTAGTATAACTATAAGTATTAAAAAAGTTTATAGCGAGGACTTAGGTATAACTAGGGAGAAGCTCGCTATAAGCGTTATTATTAATATATATATTATATGCTTACTTAAGGGTATCCTAGATATATCTAATATAGAGGTTAGAAGACACGTTCTTAAAAGGCTCGATATTATTAAGGATTTTCTTAATCTCCTTAACGAGGACTATATCAAGGTAGTATAGAAAAGCGTTATTAATATAAGCCTTTGCTTTATTAATCTGCTAGTACTAGGCTATAGAGCTAGGGCAGCCCTTCTTAGGAGTCTTACGAGGGGTAGTAGCTGCGGTTTTAGCTAGGGCGGGCTCCTCGATATTAGTAGTAGTACTAGCGATAACGTAAACTAGCTCGGTAGCCTAGGTATTATTATTCTAAATATTATTAGCGTTATTATTAATAACCTTCTCGCATTAGGTCTTAGTATCTATAGCAAAGAAGTTCTTCTTAGCTGCTTATTTACCCTTCTTATAGTCCTTGCGGGACTTCTTCTTCTTAGTAGCAGACTTATAAGTCTTAACCGGAGTGCTAAGGTTAATACTATAGTTACTAACTTAGTTATTACTACCTTAGCATAGGGAGACGGGGTTAAGCACCTCGTTATTCTAGGGGTTAGCACCCTCGTCTTAGCTACTACTATTATTAGATAGGTGAGAGGATGGGACCTCATAGTTATTAGTAATTTCCTTGCCTTTAGAAGCTATTATTATAGTAGTATTAGTTAGGCTAGCGTTTAGAACGCTATATTTAGCAGATTAGGATAATATTATTACTTATTATAAGAGGTCTATCGGGTAATAATTAATATATAAGAGAGAAATAAATAAATAAAGGTTATAGGTACGCCTAAATAAAAAGTAGGTAGGTATAGTAAATAGAAAGGAAGGTATAGAAAAAAGAATTTTTATAATAGGGGTTAGTAAGGAAGGTATATAAAAGTTAGCACCCTCTATTCCTTCCTATTTATTTTAATATAAGATAGAGAGATCGAGGGAAGAGTAGTTAATAGCAAAAATAGCAATAATAAAGGGAGAACTTGCAGTCCTGATATTAATTTAGGATAGATATATTCGTCCTATTAAAAGGATAGGAAAACTATTTAGTTATATATAAGGTATATACCTTCTTATAGCTCTTTTATTATCCTAGTTAAGGGGGAATTTAGCATTATACTTATTAACGAGATCGCTTATATTAAGTAATAGGGAGTCTCTTTATTCCTAGGTATCGTCTTTTGCTATAAAGCCTTTCTACTAGATAAGGTATTTAATAGTAGGTTTAGAACTCCTCTATAAGACTCTTTATTTAATAATATAGTTCAGTTCCTATTCCTTACTACTATTAACCTTAATAGGCTTTAGTAGCTAAGTTTTATAGTTAAATAGGTCTTCCCCCTAGGCTAGCTTATATAGCTAGGCTATAGAGAGGATTAGGTAAACCCGCTAGTGCTTAGGAATATCCACCTCATAAGCGAGAGGACGAATAATATACTTAATTCGGAAGGGTCCTATCTATCTAGAGGTCTATTTACTATTATATTATCCTAGTAAGTAAAATCCTTTGCTAAGTTATATCTAGACTTCATCCCCTTTATTAAAAGTTATATTAGAGTAGTAGTTATTATATCTCTCCTTATACGAGGTATTTGCTATATTAATAAGTAGTAGTACCTCCTTCTAATATATCTCCCTAAGGATAATAAGGCTCTTAGTTAGGGCGCTTATTTGCGCAACTATATCGAGGATACTTTATAGCTTAAATCCGAGCATAACCTCGTTTAGTAATCGTCTGATTATAGCAGATAGGGAGTTATTAAGATTATACTATAGGGTAGGTAGTATATTAATCCACGGTATATTAGGGGATTTAGATATATAGAACTATATTACGATTTTAGTAGTCTAGTTTATTCTTTTGCTCTACCTATCTATCTAGGGGTAGTATGCTATTAAGAGGAGGAGCCTGATATAGAGGGCGTTAAATATTATATACTATACTATAGAGATAAACTTAGGATCCTAGTTACTAATAATATAATATAGAATTCCCTAGTCTAAGAGGAAAAATATATAGAGTAGGATTATTACCTATTCTTTTATTCTATAGGTCGAATATCCTATAAGAAGGATTATCTTCTTTGAGAATTTATATATTACTATTGCTAATATATCTAACTCCGGGAAACCTAGCAGGGCGTAGGGACTTCTATAGGATAGCACCTTAGGTATATCGGTAACGAAGTTAATAATAATAGTATTATAAGGGATATCTATAATAGGGATAGGTTATAGCTATCCTAGTAGCCTTTAGCAGTCGATTAGTTCTCTTTACACTAGTTATAGTAAGCGATATATCGTCTTATAAGCAACTTCTTATTATAAAACTAAAAAGTCGATATTTCTGCTGTTATATAGTCTACGCTAAAGTAGTATTTTTTATTATAGCTAAGGCGGAGAATTATAAGTATTAACTTATATAGGATATAGAGTCTCTAGGTGCTATTAGTAGCTATATAAAGGATAAGCCCTTCTAGCAATAGACTCTAAGGAGTTATTTAATAGCGTTTTAGGGCCCTCCTAGCAGCTCTAGTGCTATTTTCCTTAGTAATAGCGTTAAATAATAACTACTACTTACCCAGTTCTTTTTACTAGGATCGGAGTTATTTGAGAATTTTGCTATACCTCGTATTATTAGTATAATTATCTATAATCTTAGCAATAAAGTCCTCTGAAATGCTTATAGTTATCTCCCCTATTGCTCTATAGGCTTAGGACTTCTTAGCTAACTAGTTAACTATGCTTATAAATCCTGCGTTATTATTATTATCGCTATAGGTTATTTCCGCGAGAATATCGCTATCCTTAAACCTATTAGCTCGGCCTGAGGCTATAAGCAACAGCAGGCGCGAGAAGGCGTTAGGGATAATATTAAGCTTTCCTAGTATATAGGTAACGTTAAGGTTAAATTACAATAAGTAGTTTATAGCGCTCGCAAGCTATAGGTTAGCCTTATTAAGGTCTATAGTCCGTAGCGAGGTATATATAAGAATTCCCTTCGTAGCTGCATAATCTATAAGAATTTATATAGGATACTTATTCGATTATACGAGCTTATAGAGCTTTTTTATAGCTTATACTACTACTACTACTTCTACCTCTATAGCAAGATATCGCTTTTCTGAGGGTAATATAACCTTAGATAGAAAAAGCACTAGTTAAATATAGATTTATATAATATCTTTACTAGGTATATTAGTACTATTCTATAGGATACTTAGTTAGAATACTATAAGCCTAAAACCGCTTTTATAAGCATTAACTTTAAAAAATATAGGCTTATTTAGGTTATAGTAATATCTTATAACCTAGTTATAGAGATTCTCTTAGAGGGCGTTCTACGCCTCTTGCTTACTTAGTATTAGCTCGAATAATACCTTTTAGACCCTCTTTATTCGAACTGCTTTTAATAGACCGTTAAGAAGTATATTTTTATTATAGAGTTTCGTAATAAGACGGGTCTTTCTATCCTATAGTAATATTATAATAATATTATACTAGGGTATATTATATTATAGCTATCTAGCTATTCCGAGGTATCTCTCGATATTATAGAGAGTTTTAGGGAAGCAGAGGTTCTTAAAAGCTGCAATCCTATCCTCTATTCGTTTAATACTATTAGTATTTACTATATAGCTAAGGAGTCTTACTTTAGGAAATCCTATAAAGGACTTCTTAGATTTAATATAAAGGCGGTTATTATTAAAGAGCTTAAGGATAATATCAATATACTAGAGATAATCCTCGTTATTATTACTAAACATAATAATATTATTAATATATACTCGAGTAAAGTGCCTATAGTTATATAGGAGGCGATCTATAAAACGCTAGGCATAAGCTAGTAAGTTCTTAAATCCTATAAAGATAATATTAGAAACCTCGATACTATAGGGACTTATTACTACTATCTTATTATAATATCTTAAGTAGATTAGCAGTTAGTAGAAGAACCTAGTAGTATTAAATATTATTATACGTTTCTTCCCTCTAAGGGTATCTATTATATTATCTTAGTCGGGAAGCGGGTATATATCCGGGATAGTGATTTAGTTAAGAGGGCGAAGGTTAATAATAACCCTGCCTTTTTTTATACTGTTAACTACTCGCTATATAATAAAGAGCGGATAGATGACTAGGATTAGCCTATTACCCTATACTATCTTGCTATTAGTATATATCTTGCTATAGATATTCTCAATAACTTCGAGGTCTTTAGCGCTAAGGGGGTAAGGCTTTACTATAGCCTTCTAGTTTTACTACCCTTTAATAAGCTTAATATATATATATTAGTCATCCGGCATAGGTATAATCCCCTTATTGCAATAGATATCTTAGTTATCGAGGATTTCCTTAAGTCTACTAGTAAAAACTATATCCTAATTATAGATCTTAACTCTATACTTGCTATATATAATTAGGATATCTTTTAGCTTAGATATTCTATAAGATAGAATATTATCCGCTTAACGAGGCGGTCCTAGGCTAGATTTAGTAAGCAGGGTTATAAACTACGCGCTAGCTGCTATATTACTTATAGCTCTATTGAATTCAGATTGCGAGAACTAGTATAAGTTTGATTCTCCTCTTATAAGGGTAATAATATCTGCGTAGTTAATAAGGTTAGCTATCTCCTCTGCTTCTATTAGGATAATATAGCCTAGCTGCTAGCCTCTTAGGACTATTATTAGCCTATTTATTATATTTCGCATAAGGACGAGCTTAGGGTTATCTGCTATAACTATTATATTAACTATACCTATATAACTAGATTAAAACTACTAAGTATTAGAGCCTTACTAGCTTAACTTAGGGAGGTTAATAAAGCTAGTAATAATAAATACGTCGCTCTATAGGGGAATAACTATAGTATAGGCGTTATTAACTCGTCTAGTTACTAAATGCTATCTCCTAAACTAAACTAGATACTATATTCCGTATACTAAGCGGAACTTAACTATACCCTTATTAAAGTCTATAACTAGCCCGTGATCTTTATAGAATAGTGTTCCTAGCAGAAGATTTGCTCTAAGGGTATTTATAACTCTAGGTATAATAATAATATAGCTATAGATCTCCACGTTACTAATAATACCTAGGATATAGAAGTCGAATATAACCTGCTCTATTATCTAAAAGGTTAAGTCTACTGCGTTTATCTTCTATAGTTCTATCGTTTAAAATATAGGATTTTGCATAAAGTATAGCACTTAATTCCTATTAACTAGAGTTATTAAGGCGCTTATATTAATATAGACTTCCTCTAGGCTAGCTATATTATTGCTTTTTATATTAAGGCGGAGATATATCTATTTAGCTAGTATTATTTATTTCACTAGTTTTACCTAAGTATTAATAATTTAGTTTTTCTTAAGTAATACCTACGCGTTATTTGCTAGGGGAATTGCAATAAGACCTGCGAAATTTATTATATTATTAATATAATATATAGTAGAATCTATAACTAAAGCAGTTAGGGAGATTGCTAGCAGGCTTCTCCCTATAACTATGATATCCGTCGTCTAGCCTGCTATTTCCTCTTTGCGCAGTTGCTCCGATAGGGTAGCTAAATCATAGGGGACTTCCTATATATCTAGTAGGATATAGCTGCTATCGATAAAGTTATTAATATTATAGTTATTATTATAATCCTCCTATATATAATAGGCGTCTGAGTTAGTCTATCCTAGTCTATTATATTTTATATAATATTAAAAACCTAGTTTTCTCTATAGCTAGTTCTATAGGCAGCGATCTTTCTAGTTTTAATAGTTATTAGAGCTCTAGAAGCGTTACTAAGGTTAATAATATTATTAGGGTTGCGGATTATTATAATTATCCTATTAGAAGTCTCGGTTATTCTATCGTCCCTTATTATTAATCTATATTACGTTATTGGATTCTTCCGCTGTATAGTTAATGCTAATTAGCGCCTAGAGTCTGCGCTAAACTACCTTATGTTTTTTCTTAGCTATATTAAGGTAATCCTTAAGAGTATTACTAGTAATTAGTTCGTCTAGGAATCGCTAAAGCTCTAGGTTAATTATATAATAGAAGATTATTAATAGCTAACTAACTATAGATATTAGTCCTATCTATGCTCTATTATATTTAAAATAGTTTTAAGTAAAGTTATAAATATCTTTATCTCCCTTAAGGTCTTCTATAATAAACCTATATATAGCAATCTATTAGATAGACTCCTATTAGGTTAGTATAAAACGTCTCCTAATAGTATTATATAGGGCGTAATATCCTACGTAGAGGTAGTTCTATTATTTAATTAGCCTAAGTTAATATTCCTACTAGCTAAGTGCTTTTCCTTATAGTAGAGAGCTCTAATTCTATATAATCTCTAAAGCAATAGCTAGGCTAGTAGTTTTAGTATGTAAGCTAGAGATCTATAGATCTATCTCCTTATAGTATAAAATATCCTAGTTATAAAAGATAGGCTTTAGGCTATACTTCTTATTAGTATCTAGCTAAAAAATACTATATTATTAGGCAAATCTACCTTCCTATTAAGTTCCTATAGGCTATAATATCCTAATATTAGCCTCGAGCTAGCTAAATACTCAAAAGAGTAAAGCCTCGAGACCCTAAGCTAGCAGCTCTAGGTAGGGCCCCTAGGATAATAGTAAAAATATTAGTAGTAGCGCTAAATTCTACTATAGCAGCTAGGTACTCCCTACTAATAGGTCCTATTTTAATAGACCTATAATAATATTATAAAGAATTTATAGTATTCTATAAATTTTTCGCTCTAATAGTCCTATAATAATATCTTCTAGCGCTATAACTTATAGTTCGGGGTTTTTACTACTCCTATTATAAATATTATCTATTATAGCTCTTGCTTTAATAGGAGGTCCTAGGGGTTTAATATCTAACTAGCTAGACTAGATAGGAGTTACAACTCTTTTATCTCTTAGGGGCAGAAGGGTAATTCTCTCGCTAGCTCTATAAAGGCTTTCTTCTCTAGATAGGGGTATAAAAGTGCTATTATTACTAGAGTATCCCTTATAGCTATAATCGCATTAATAATACTAATTAATATAACTATATAGTTATTAGGCTCGAGTATCTAGTAATAGCATAGGTTAGCTTTTGCCTTCTAGCTTATATTAATAATATCTATATAGGGTATATAGTTATTATCCTATTCGAGAGAAGCGAGGTTCGCTATCTAGTTGCGAAATCGTTTGCTAAGGCTAAGGGTAA
>JAOQIF010001695.1:0-12203 GCA_026260285.1 Colletotrichum sansevieriae | reverse complement strand
AGGATAATAAGTCTTCTTCTAAACTAAAGGATATTATTCTTATTAACTTAGTATCCTTAGTATTCCCTAGTATCTTAGCGAACCTTAGCTATAATATCTCTATAGAAGGGGTCTTTAGCCTATAGTCTTCTAACTATCTATTTCAGATCTGCGCCTAGTTATAGTATATAAGCTATTTCATCCTGAATAAGCTCCCTTATTATAGTACGTGGGATATATTATTCTAGTATAGTAACCCTAGCTCCCCCTAAGTCCTCTAGCTTATTGCTATTCTCTTATAGAGCAGTCGGCGTAGCACCTGTATATGCTTTTATGCAGGTAATAGCGCTAATATGCGTACTCGTATATAGTAGCTTGTTAGTACCTATTATAGGGTAGTGCTAACTTAAGGGTGAGGATCCCTTAACCTTAGAGCTAGCCCTCTAGTAAGGTTCTTATATACTTCGCTAGATAGCTTAGGTATAAGTTCTCACGACTGCTATAGTTCCTTTAAGCTTAGTAATATACTAGCGAATATTTACTAAAAGCTAGCTAATAAGCCTAAGTTTCTTTCTATGGGTAGGAAGTATATTATCTACCTTAGTATCTTCTATTATATAGTTAGGGTGTTGCAATAGTCTATCTATTAGATTAATAACCCCCGACTTATACTAGATTTTAAAGTTAAATACTAATAAGTAGTAAACTTATTGCGCGAGTCTTCTATAAATATCCTATATAGGTGTAGTAAGCACTCTTTTTAGTGCTATATAGTCTATAAGTACTACGAATTTCTCAGGGAGTCCTTATAGGTAGTATACCTAGTAATTTAAACTTTCTATAATAGTAAGGAGTTCTTATTACTCTATAGCTTAGTACCTCTCTATATCTAAGAGCTTCTTTAACTAGAAGGCTACTAGGTGCTAAACTATGCTATGCTTCTGCAAAAGCACGCTAGATGCTGCCTGAGTAGATATATTAGTCTTAACCCTGGTTTCTAACGTTAGGTTATAATATCTTAGTATTAGGGCTTTAGCAAATGCTCTCTAAAGTATCTTAAATGCGATCTATATCTCCCCTATCTAGGCGAAGGCTCCCGATTTTATACTATTCTAGCTTCCCTTAAGCACGCTAGTTATAGGGGCTATAATATAAGAATATCTTATAATAAACTTATAATAAAAGTTATAAAAACTAAGGAATACTTAGATATCTCTAAAAGACTTTAGTACTAGCTATTTAGTAACTACTCGGACTCTATCCGGGTCTATCCTGATGCTATCTTAGGTAATATAGAACCCTAGAAAATCTACTTCTATCTAGTAGAAGTTATACTTCTTTAGTTTTATAAATAGCTTAGTAGCCCTTAAGTAGTATAGGATAGCATAGAGGTCCTTAGTATGCTATTCCCTTATATCTAAGTAGATTAGAATATTATCTAGGTATATAATATAGTAGGTATCTAAAAGGTTAGTAAGTATTTAGTAAATATACGCCTGAAAAGTTATTAGGGTATTCGTAAGCCTAAATAGTATTATAGTATACTCGAAGTGCCTATATCGCGTTCTAAATACTATTTTCTACCTATTTGCTTTATTAATTGCAATTTAGTAGTATACCTCGCTTAAGTTAATCTTTAAAATAAACTTTGCTCTAGTAAGTCTATCTAGAAGCTTACTAATTAGTAGTAGAGGATAATAGTTTTTTATTATAATTTTATTTAGTCCCCTATAGTCTATATATAGTTATAAGCTTTTATCCTTCTTAGGCACGAATAATACTAGTGCTCCTATAGAGCTAGTTAAGCGGTATATATAGCCTGCTGCCTCTATATCCCGGATATACTCAGCGAGTATTTATAACTGCTCTACTAATATAGGGTATATTAGTCTATATAGGGGTTCCTTGCTAGGTTTTAGTTTAATATAGTATACTACTCCCTTTAGCTTCGGAACTTTCTTTATATTCTCTTTATTAAAAATATTAGTAAAGTCTTAAAGTTCCCTAGGAATCTTCTTCTCCTACTTATTATCTAGCGAGTCTTCGCCTAAGGATTCTATATCCTTCTTATTAGGGCTTATAGCGCTTATTAGGTATATAATATAGGCTTATTAGCTATTCTCTATAATCTCTTAGATAATTACCTCTAGCTTAGCGAGCGAGAGGGGTTTATATAACTAGGTATATATATAGATATCTATATAGATGCCTTCCCTTCTTATTAAGTCGTTAGATAGAAGGATATCTCCTGCTCCTTTAGGGCGAGGGCTTATAATAAAAGCCTAGCAAATCTTCTATAAGTAACCCTAACTATTTATAAAGAAGAATATAAGCTAATAGACCTTACCTATAGGTATAGGCCTTCCCTAGAAATCTACTAACTTAGGGGTTATAATACTAGTAGCCTCCTTTAGTTAGAGCCTCTTAACGAGGTCTTCTTATATAATATCTATTACTATATAGGTATTTATATTAACCTCTAGTTTAACTTTACTAGATGCTCGGAGTGCTAATACCTATCCCTTAATAGTCTATCCTACTAGAACTAAGGTAATTTCTAGCGTAGTGCTCCTCGGGGTTATATCTATCCTTACTCGTTTCCCGAGTCTTTAGTATTAGTTATACTAGGTATTATAATCGCGCTTATCCCGCCCTATCTTAGGTTTAGGTTCCGATTGCTACCTATTAGCTATATATAGGGTTTAGTATAGTTAGGGGAGATATAGCTATACTTCTTATAGTTATAGCATTAGGGTCCCCGGGAGTTAGTAGATGTACTACTAGCGCTAGGCGTTATATAAGCGTCTGCTGAGTAGTTATTCTAGGATAGGGTTTCTAGGTAGCGATCCCTTAAGTCTATTGACCTAGGGGGTTAGAAGCTACTCTTATGAGGGCGGTCTAGAGAGCCTAAGTATAGTTACTTATATAACTTAGAATAGCTAGTAGATATTCTCCTATATCTACCTTCTATAATCTCCTATAATCTCTATATATATAGGCTAATAGTATATATATTAGTATAGTTAATATCCTGCTTAAAGAGTTCGTTCTTCAGGGTTTTAATAAGGCCCTAAAAGAAGGCGTGCGCCTTTATATTACTAATGCTTAGCTTGCTAAGTGCTTAGTTAATAGACTCCTATCGAGCTTAAGATATAATTAGTTTCTTATTATCCTTCTAATAGTACTATCTTAAAGTATTATAGTAGTTCTATTCTTAGAGCTCGGGTGTAATATGCTGCCTTCTTATAAAAATTCTGAAGTCTTCCTATTTAGGGTCTATCTAGTTCCCTAACTTGTTTATAAGTATTCGCTAATAATTCTACTATTCTATTTATAAGGTATGCTCTATTATACTTAAAGCCTATTAGATATACTAGCTATTAGAGCAGCTAGGGCGGTGCTTATAAGCCTCTTTAACTATAATAAGCTAATCTTCCCTTATTATACTAGTAGATTTGCTAATAAGGCGCGCTATATTATAATTCGGGGGTTTTTTATAAACCTTAGGCGATTACTTAGTAAGAGCTTAGTTGCTTAATGTAGTAGTAATTAGCTCCTATTAGTTAGCTATTATAGTTATAATCTATTATATTAGCATTTAGCTAGTTGCTTTATCTAGCTCTCTAGTTTAGGCTAGCCTATTAGCTATAGCTATAGATATCTAGCCTATTAGCCTATCCGGTTTATAGGAAGGGGTCTTATATTCCCTATTCTCCTATATATACTTATTATTTATATAGTAAGTATTTAGCATAGGTAGCCTGTTCTCTTCGGGGCCCTTAGCCTCGCTTAAAGCATAGCTTCTTACCTCCCCTTATTAGCTTATATTATCCTCTAATTGCTCGCTAAGGTTAGTTTCTTTATATAGGTCTGCGCAGGCTATTTTACTCTACTCTTAGTAAATATTAGGCGTAGGTTCTTTAGCCTAATTAGTAAGCGTTACTCGGGTGTATAGTACTATTATTATTACTAACCTTCCTAAAGCAAGGTAGAAGTAAAAGAATTATAAAGGTATCGAGGGGCTAAGAGCTATAGTTAGGTTAAACTAATAATAGAAGTATCTAAAAGATAAGATCTATATTATTATACTACTTTTGCTTACTTCCTCTAAGATCTTTTATTTCTAGCCTTTAGCGAGTATTTACTAGGTCTTCGCTATAAGGGTTCTATACCCTAGACCTATAGGCCTCTCTATCCCTTCGGCCTATATTAGCCGAAGCGTCTCCGGTTTCTCCGGTCTGGGTATCTAGTCCCTTACAAAAATCCTACTTTAATTATATTAGCTATCTTTATATAGTGATAGAACTATTAAATATACTATAAGTTAATATAGGAAGAGCGAAATTAATAGCGTTATTATTATAGGGGGAGTTATAAATAATATATTAGCTAGGTTCTTAGTTATCTATTAGTATACTTTAACTAAACTATTCTTAAGATAATAAGCCTTTAGCTATGCTATTAGCCTATCCACGCTGGTATTAGAGTTAGATAGTTATCTAGGATTTTAATATAATTATATAGGTAAAGTTAAATACTACCTATAGGTATCTAGAAGTTTATAGGATAGGAATAGTTATTAGTTTATAAGTATATTAGGCTACTCTCTAGTTATTATAATAGAGTTTATTATAATTAAAATACTAATCTACAGTATAGTTAGCTTATATTAGTTATCTATAATATTAGCTTCCTTAATATTAATTAGTTAGCTAATAGTGTTAGACCTCTCTAGAGTTACTAGTTTTAATATATAACGTCTTATAATAATAATCTTAGCTTAGTACTAGGCTATATTAATACCCATAGGGCTATATGATTAGTTATTAATGGGGGTGGGGGGGTAATAAATAAGGTTATATAGGGATACGATATTATTAAAGATCTTGCGAGTTACGAGCGCGCAGGTCATCAGGAATAAAGGTGTATTATAGAAGTAACTATTCGGAAGGGTCTCCCGCCTCGCGGGTTAATATCCACACGTACAGCTTATATAATACCGCACGTCACGTGGTAGGCCGTGAGGCTGCGGCTTAAAGTGAGGATATTGCAATATACCCCCTTAGACGTTATAAACGGCTAAACAACGCGTTCCTTACTACCTTATGCCTAAAACCCGTCTAAATTTATTATATAAAATATATAAAAATAGCTTTTATAGTAATAAAGTAAATAAATAAATAAAAATATTATTTATAGTTATATTTATAGAACGTAAGAGTGCTTAATAGGGTCGCTCGGTTATTAAGGCGGGTTATAAATACTCTTAGAATTAATAAAATTTCCTAATATAGTTAGCATAAGCTATCGGGTGCGAGTAGCAGAGGTAAATAAGACCTCTCATACCTTCTTATAATCGAATTTTTTCTTCTTCAGACTACTTATAATTTATAAAGGTAAGTTTTTAAAAATCCTAAATCGCTTGCTATAATGCTTATATATTATTAAAATAATTATTAGAGCGTTCGATATAATTATTAGAACCCTTGCTAACTATTTTATAGATTAGAATTCATAATGCCTATCTCTAAGAAGAAAGCTGCTACCTGCGCGCGCATAGCGAGTAAGCATAAGCGCGAGAAGGCTACTACTAATACTACTACTACTAGTAGTCCCCCCCCCCGTCTCTAATAATAATAATAATAAGGAGTCCGCTACGCCCCCTACCCCCCTCGCACCTCCCCCCCCCTATCCCCCCTATCCCTATATCGAGGAGGTTGAGAATAAGGGCGAGTATAATACCCCGCGTATATACTATCTAGAGCGTCTTATGTAGTAGAAGCGTTATACTAATTATTTAAAAATAGCTCCCCGAGGACCCCTCTACTATAATATCCCTTATAAGGAGTGCTTTAGGTCTACCCTCGCAGGCAAGACCTAGGGTTATTATTATAACCCTATGCCTATAGCTACTAGCGCCTCTAGTGCGAAGCGCTATAAGAAGAATTAGTATATATTATATGCTTCTACCTCTTATAGTTATCCTTATACCCTTCTAGCGCTTATTATAATACCCTTTGCCTGCTACCTCTAGGAGGTTATAGAGTCTAATTCTACTACTTAGGCTATAAATATAATACTCTTTTAGAAATATCTCTCGATTTTAGAGGCATTTTTTAAGCTTTAGAAGCGTTTTTCGATCTATTTCTAATTTTATATATAAGATCTTAATTGCTAGAGAGCTAATATCTAGTATACCCTCGCTCTTGCTTAGAGTAGTATTACTAAGACCCCTGCTCCTATTATATCTACTCTTACGCTCCTAGCTACCCCTGCGCTCGCTCCTCCTCTAGCTCCTGCTATACTTATTATACCTGCTACCTCTTCTACTACGCTTATTACCCCTAGTACTATGCTTACTATCTTCTCTCTACCTAATAGTAGATAGGGGGTCCCCCCTAGCCTTATTATAGCTAGCGGACTCCTTATAGCTACTTTAGCCTAATACTAGTAGAGCTAGTTAGATATATTCGCTACCTCCTCTTATATCTATTAGGGCTAAGCTTTATTATTAGGTTTAGGGGTTTCTATATATATTTAGAGCTTTAGCCTAGGATAATATTCGCTTTTAGGTATTTTTAGACTTACTTTTAGGCTCTTGCGAGCTAAATCAGGCTTCCTAGCTATAGGGCTAAATATAGACTTTTCTTAGCTGCTATGCCCCCTTATTTCTAATTATTCCTACCTTATATCCTTTATAATAAGTATATATATATCTACTAGGTTTAGTAGCGCGTAGAAGTGCTTAAACTTGCCTCTAGAAAGGTTCTTTATAAGACTATTAGCAGGTATTAAGTCTATAGGTATATAAGCTACGTCAAAGCTACCCTTTTAGAACTCCTATTATAACTACGCGTTCTAGATATCTATATAATAGAGATATATTATAATATATTCTCTATTACTAACTATAAGTCGGATTATCTATTAATTATTATAGTTAATCTTCTAAGCGTCTTTTCCTATATTTAGTATTATATCTCAGAAGAGTCTTTTGAGTGCTATTGCCTCTTTTATAGTATTCTCAAGGCTTAGAAGCTCTACTTCTATTATAAACGTTATAATAATATTTTAATATATAGCTTCCTAATATATCGCACCTCTAAAGAGGAATATAATATATCCTTAGGCTAATCTCTATGTTTCTTCGTTATCTACGAATAAAGCATTACGTACGATCTAGAGAGCCTATATACCCCCTATATCTCTAAAGCAAAGAGCGAGGAATTATATTATATAGAGGTATCGGATTATCTAGTTAACTACTACTATATAGGCTAACGAAGGGTTCGTGAGAAACCGCGAGAGATATATAGCTATAAAAGCTATATCTAGACGTACTATTATCGCTAAATAGAGTATAGAACTAACTTTCTCCTAGTACTTTTTTATATATATAGGAGAAGCCTATTCCTTATTCTTCTTAAGTTCCTTAAGGGGTAATAGAGTTATAGGATATATTCCTTCTTAAAGATCGAAACGCTTAGCAACCTTCTCGATATATAAGTTATATACTAAATAGACCTTCTAGGCTATACGATCCCTAACTACTTAGATCCCGAGGTAATACTTAATAGCACCTTAGTCTTTGAGTTTATATTCAGCTTTTAGCCTGTTTATAATCCGTTTCGCTCTAGAGGAGTGTTCCTAGTAGTGCAGAATGAGAATATTATTTATATAGAATAAAACCAGAACCTGATATTTAGGATCCTAGAAGAGATATACTTCTTCTAAGCTTAGGGTAAGTCCTAGCTTCTTTAGAGTTATTAAGAAATACTTATACTAAAGAAGTAGTGCGTCTCTGAGGCTATATAAAGCTTTATTAAGTTTAATATACTTTCCTTTGCATTCAAAACCCTCTAGGAGTTAGTAGTAAATTAGAGGTCTATTTAGGTCCCTCTCTATATTTAGGAAAGCGTTATCTATATCGAATTGCTATACTTCAAGGTCGAATTAGGCAGCTAGGGCTATTATAATGCGAAACGTTTTCGTAGCGAGAGTCGCTATATATATGTTTTCTAGGCTGCTCTTCTGCTAGAGGTCTCCTTATATGCAGATCCTAGCCTTAAAACGCTCTAGATTGCTATTCATATTAACCTTATATATAAATACCTATTTCAGGAGTAGGGGTCTCGATCGTATAGCTTATTAGTTAATTTCTCACTATATTCCTTTTTCTTATAGTTTCTTAATTTAAAGCTTTATTACCTCTATAAAGCGCTTATATAGATATTTCAGAAGTATTAGAAGTTCTTTCTAGCTTCGGGGAGGCGATTAGAGCTTAGATATATATATATCTTATTCTAAATCCTCGTTATTATACTCTTATTTCTAACTTCTAATATAACTTTATATATATAAATAAAGCGTTATATGCCTAGAAGAACCTTCTTCTACTACCTTCTTTATATTAGGTATAAATGTTATAAAGAAGGCCTCCTAGGCGTATTAGTCTTTAATAGGAATAACCTTTTCCTAGTAATTAATCTCAGAGAATAGCCGTTCTAACTTATATCTCTTATTAGTTATATTAGAATAGGTCCCTAAGATATTATTAATAAATAAAATAAAGTCTCTAAATTGCTCTAGAGGCTATTAATTATATTAGCTCGAACGGCTTGCCTTTCTATAATCCTTCTAATTATAGGCTCTTTTAGGAGCCTCTTCTAAGCCCTTTGCTTTATACGCCTAGTTTATAACTCTAGGTATCTTATCTTTTAACTTAAAAAGGTCCTTAGGAGGTATAGATACTTTCTTCTCTTTATCTATATCTAGTACTAGTATTCTAAGTTAAACTTAGGGTCTACTATTTTTATTCTAACCTTTATTAGGAGTAGTATAAGTACTATTATCCCTTTCTAAAATATCTATAACCTCTTTAGTTTATTCGTGAGATTTATTATAAGACGAGTTCGGTATATTAGCTTCCCCTCTCTAGCTCCTAATTGCAACTTAGGGTCCTAGAGTATATTTAGGGGTAGGAAGACCTCCTAAAGCCTCCTTTTAGGTCTCTTTATATATTATAACGTCTTATAACTATATAACTAAGATCTCTTGCTCTTCGAGAGTATCTTCTACTACGTTATTAGCCTATTCCTATATACCTAGAAGCTTAAGTACTAAATTTAGAAATAACTCGAGTTCTAGTTCCTATTCGATAATACGATATATAATCTTAGCTAGTAGTGCTATATATTTATCCTCTTTCGAGTAGAACTTCGACTCGTTAAACTATATATTATATATAATAATCACTCTCTCAAGCGCAGGCACCTAGATCCTATATAAGTTATATACGTTATTAATATACCTAACTAGGTATCTAACGTATCCCTGCGGATATACCTTATAGTACGTTCTTCCTTATCCTTTTTCTTATTCCTTTTCGAGCGGGTATGCACGATAGCTATATATATATATCTATCCCTAGTATAGCTAAAGGTCTCTCCTAATTATAGACGTATAGGAAGGGGCCTACTAATAGAAGTATTAAGTATACTATTCTTCTTCGACTTGATTTAGCGACTTCTAATTAATCTTTTGCTATAAGGATTAGTTAAAAAGATAAATCCCTGCGAGAGTTAACTCTAGCTATATTTCTAGGGGAAGATTAGCTCCTTCTTATATCTTAATGCCTCTTAGAATCGCCTCCTATCTAGCATGCTCTAAACCGCCTACTAGCTCCTTTATATCTACTAGGGGCGTCTTAAGTATAATTCTATTATTCTTTACCTAGGATTAATAGCGCGTGCTGCTATTAATAGCGATTATAGCTATCTTATTATCCTAGCAGATAATATAAATCGCTAATCTATATTGCCTTCTAACCTAGTATTTAAAGTAGAAAAGTATTATAAAAACTTCTTTAAGCGAACGTCGCATTAGGGGGAAACCCTATAGCTTGCCCGAGTATTCATCCTTAATAATTAGGATATAGAGGGCTCCTAATATCGCTTCAAAAGGGTAATAGAAAATATCCCAGAAGATATAATAATATAAACGAATCGCTTTATTTTCTAACTTTAAGCGCGAGATAACCTTCTTTATATGAGTTCTAGTATATATTTCGCATTATATCTGCATTAAGCTATATATCTTCACCCCCCGAACGTTCTTAACTATGCGTTTAAGAGCTTCAGGGCCTAAGTACCTAGAACGAAGATGCTATAAGTATGCATTATCTAATCGATCTCTGCAATAGTTATATATATCTCGTCTACGAGGGGCTTTTACTAGCTAGGTTATAGTAACGACGTATGCGAAACTTACTAATATACTTTCAAGAGGGTATAAAGAAAGGGGGTTATATTTAAGGAAGACTAAATCGTGCTTTCAGATTAGTATAGCAATAACTACGCTTCGAGCAAGGTTTCCTATGCATAAAGTATAGTCGAGTCTGCAAAACTAGATCTTCTGCGCGTTAAGGCGACTTTCAGATACGATATTAATATAAAAACCTTTAATATAAGCGACGTTCTTAAGTATAAGATTGCCCGACCCCTGTCTATATCAACCCTTGAAGATCCCTTTGAGAACGCGGGTTCCCTAGCCTATAACTAGGATCCGGGTTATACCTGCTTCTTGTAAAGGTATCGAGGGGCTAAAAGCCACGGTTAGGTCAAACTAATAGCAGAAGCACCCAAAAGATAGGGTCCGTATTATTATGCTACTTTTGCTTACTTCTTCTAAGATCCTTTATTTCTAGCCTTTAGCGAGTATTCGCTAAGTCTTTGCTATAAGGGTTCTATACCCTAGACCTATAAGCCTCTCTATCCCTTTAGCTTATAGTAGCTAAAGCATCTCCGGTTTCTCTAGTCTAGGTATCTAGTCCCTTATAATTATCCCCCTTCTAATTATAATAATCCCTACTATAAGATCGGGTATTGCAGGTTAGCCCTCTATTATTATCCTTCTTAGCTATCCGGGGTAGGCCCCGGTCTTTTACTTATTACTACTATTATCTAGCGTAGTATCTATTTGCTAAATATTTGCTAAAAGACGGTAGAGCCCTTGGAGTTATAAATATAATAGCTAGGCCTATAATCCTATTCCTTATAGTTCCTCTCCTTTTAGGCCCTTTTATGCTCTCTATCCGGGCTATTCTAAAGGGATCCTATCGTTTCCTTTCAAATAGGGGTAGTTATTCTTATAATAACTTCGTTTTTATTCTCCCGCTATTCGCCCTTTATTTAGCGAGCACTTTCTTATACTATGCCCTTATAATAACTTCGTATTTTATCCTATTATTTCCTTTCGAAAGAGGGTAGTTATTCTAATAGTAGCTTCGTTTTAGTTCTCCCGTTATTCGCCCTTTATCTAGCGAGCACCTTCTTATACTATGCCCTTATAATAACTTCGTTTTTTATCCTATTATCCCCCTCCTAAACGGGCGTATCACGAGGCTATTAAGTAGGTCGGATAGCAACTATTATTACTAATTCACTACGTCTATCTCCTAGTAGGTAGCACCTGCTATAGTAAGTAACTACTATTCTTTATTATCCGAAGTCGTATCTGCCTTTGCAATAGTTTAGCGAGGTCTCTTTAGCTGTTTATAAAATAATAGCTTTTTCCCGCCCTAGGGTTAGTTCTTTTCCCTCCTTATTATATAATAACTACTTTCATATTATCTAAGCCCTTTATCGAGACTTTATAGACCCTCCCTATCTTTTAATATATCCTTAAATATCATAAGCGCTAAGAGCCTTATTAGCCGACTCCTCGCTAAGTATAGCCCTACTAAGGCTAAACTTAGTAGTAGTAACTATTAGCGTGATTAAGCAGGTAGTAGCGAACCCTGCGTTAGTTGCGCGCTATAGCTCCCTAAGAATACCCAGGTCGTCTATACCTATTGCTATAATAGTAATCATATATACGAGTTATACCGGGTTCGTAGTATTAAGTGCTATAGGGTGAGTTCGGCAACTATTTAGTAGAGTTACAGGCTAACTTTTCCTATTTCTAGATTCCTACTTATCTTATTAGTACTACTCGTTTCTATTAGAACTAGGTTAAGCGTTATATCTATACGATCGCTACTAGCTAGTATTAATAGCACGAGATCTTTTATATCTTCATAGCTATAGAGCAGGGGTAGGAGCTTCTCTAATACCTCTATAACTAGTTAGTAAACCCTGCTAGTCTTAAGCCTAGTTCTAAGAACTATAAGAACTAGCTCCTCGCTATAAGTATTAAGGAGAGTATAGCTTTATATACCTAGGCGT
>JAOQIF010001694.1:0-12223 GCA_026260285.1 Colletotrichum sansevieriae | reverse complement strand
CCCCCCCCCCCCCCCCCGACGTTAGCCCTTGTCTTCCATCCCTTGCCCTTCGCCTCTGTTCAGGCGGTAAATGCATTCGCTGGGAAGCCAAAGTGGAATGACTGGAACGATGGGCTCAGAATATGCCTGTCTTGCTCGAAGCGAGAGAGTTGTCGAGCGTCAGGTGGCATGTTTCGGCGACCGCCAGACGGTTAGCTGGGTTGCACCCCACGAGAGCTTCTTTCCCCTGGTCTGACAGCTCCATCCGGTACCCGTACGTGTTTCCGCAGAGCTCGACCGGAAGTCCATCCTCTTAGTCCCGGACCTGGCGATTGGAGCATTGGAGCATTGGTCGCTTCCGTCTCTTAATTAAATGGAGAAGTGGCTCCTTTTCGGATCAGGAACATGAGTAAGAGGACGCGGGGAGGAACGCAGTAGCTTTGCAGTGTTTTGGTTTCGATGCTTTGCCATGTCATGCCATGCTACCATGCCCTGCCTGGTTTGCCGTGTTGTGCTGTGCGGTGCGAACTTGAAGGTTATGAGCTGTGTGAGCTGTGCGTAATGCGCTGTGCTATGCTGTACCGTGGACGAATGGGGGTTGCGTGCCAGGACGCCAGACAGGAAGCTTTGGGAAAGGTGAATAAGAAGGCGCTGCCGGTAGATGATTTGCATGCTTCTTCAATTACCGTGCGCCTTGACTTGTCCGGATATGTGAGCTTTGTTTTTTTTTCCCCTCTTCTCGCCAGATGATGTTGAGATATGGTGTTGTCAACTGGCCACCAGCAACATTGCAATCTCTCTTCCGACATACCCCATACTAGCCAATCAATTGAGCAGAATTGAGGAAGCATTTGGTTGTGAAGAACAAAGTCGAGATGGTGAAGAAAAGTAAGTCTCCGACTATTCTGTTGATCGTTGATCACGGGAGCCAAGGAAGGTAGAGACGACGGTGCTGTTGGGCTAACAAGCTATTGAGAAGTACGTATTTGACGCTAAAAATTATGCTGGCTGGAGTGGAGAAGCGGGAATCAGCTCTTACACAGTGGAGGGTAGACAAATCCAGAAAGATACCTCACCTTTCCCTCCCAGTAAGGCCTCCTTCGGGGGCTATGTACACACCCCCAAGCCGCGGCATATTGATTATGTAATGTGGACAGTTGAGCACTGTGTGGCGATCGTAGGCAGTGCTGTGACGAAAGCACAGTGGGGACAGTGTACGGATACCTGGGGAAAGTCCGT
This sequence comes from Colletotrichum sansevieriae, assembly GCA_026260285.1. NCBI lineage: Eukaryota > Fungi > Ascomycota > Sordariomycetes > Glomerellales > Glomerellaceae > Colletotrichum > Colletotrichum sansevieriae. The sequence continues at coordinate 11,005 of JAOQIF010001694.1, read as the reverse complement.
CCGTATTCAGAGAAAATGACGTAGTTACTTCCAACTGAACCAACACGGACCAGGCCTTGACTCCATTTTTTGGTAAATCAGGGGGAAGCAGAGTGGTTCCATCTTGAGCAGAGAGCACGGTGAAAACAAGCAGAAAGAAATGCCTCTTGTCGACGAAGAGGGAAAAAAAAAAGTTCAGACAAAAAAAAAATTGGTACACAGTCAATGGAGAGTGCGACGATGCAGAGGGCCGCCACTCAATTGGTAGGATATTCCTGACTAGTGCTGTGGTAATCACCACGCCTCTCCAATTCTGTTCCCCCCGTCCTTGTCTTTCACACCAACATTTGCCGAATGGAAGTCGTCGCCCTCCAGCCAGTGCAAGCACCTTACCTTACCTTAGGTAAGGTAATGTCAAATAGCCACCCCCAGCGAAAGGGCGAGCCAATCGTCCCCTCAAGTGGGCGGCCCTCACACCCAAATTCACCACCACCACGTTCTGGCCCAATGCAGGCCCCTCCCGGTGACCACAAATCATAGGACTCTCCCGCTGGGACGGTCTTCCTGAAGTTATCCAGCCTGTTGGTTGAGGCGGCCAAGGAGCGAATCCGGGGAAAGTGATGCCCGACCCGAGCTTTTGACGCTCCTGCCTGCGTTGATGGCGCGTCAGTCAACGCCGCCATCTCTTTGCGCACTTTTGATACACGCGAGGCGACTGCAATGGCGAATCCTCAGCCACGTTACGTTGTCCTTCACGCTCCCGCTTGCTGGGAATACGCTGAAAAGGGGATTGCAGGGCTAGTTTGTCTGCCTTCGTCTCTTTACGGGAACTTCAATCCCGGTCAAACGACCTCCCCCAGGGTCGCCTCGCTATTTCCGTGCTAGAAGGCCGCCAATACCATCCGGGATGGTCAGCTGCGCCCTTCTCTCCTCCATCGGGCGCCATGCGGCCGCCTGATCTGGGCAACTCGGGTGGATTCTTATGGCTCTGGCGGGACGCCGCTCCTCCCGTCGCAGCATTTTGCGTCCCCTACGATGCAGGCCGTCCTTGAAGTCAGTTCCTCCGCCTCCTCACCGATCAGACTGGCCAGTTCTCGCCACTTGACGCCATTCGACCTGCCCATATGTATGATACGCTTCTCCTGGATGGTGGGAATGTCTGTTCAGCGAGCAGAAACTTGGGAGGGTAACTGAGATCCTCAATGTGCAACTCTTTCCGACACCTGCTGGCCCGCCAATCTACTCGTCCAGACATGGTCAAGCCACGTCGCACGCAAAATCGAGTGAGAGAGTACTTTATGCCTGAATTCAAAGCTAGGCTTCTTCGCCTTCGTGACGCCCACAGCATGCAACCAAAGCGTCACTGGGCTAGCCGCTCAAGTCCAATCCCGGTTGATCAGAGTTTCCGTTGCCAAAACTGACGCTTTGAATGCATGCGAGAATACTTGCGGCGTATGTCGCTGCTCTGTGTTCGGCGTTTTCTCAACATCAATAGCTTGTACTCGTTTTCTCGGTTGAAGAATGTCCTCGAATACGGTTTGCGGCAACTCAGTAATGCTGGACTATGCACAATGTCAACCCATACGTTCCAGTGCTAATTTCCTCTGCCTCATTAAGCGTCTACCCATCACTTGATTTCGCTGTACGACGCTACACAATACAGACGGGAATGGCAGCAATTAGCTCCTCAAACTGAAAAAAAGAAGTTTTCGGTCTTGGTTCTGAAGACTATCGACTAGCAAAGAGCCCTGCAGCATAGCTTTGCGAGAAATCCTGCCACGATAATTTCACTGACTTGCCAATGGACGGCGATAGCACCACAAAAGAATATATTGCAAGCCAATTGCCACTCTGCTTTTCCTGCAAATAATTGAGAGTCTTCGATTACAATAGAGCCGCTTGGTCCAGTACTGCCCCGCATCCCGAATTTTTCGAACCCAAGTATACTTGCGCAAGGGCGTCCAATTGGCCTACTCTCTCTCACGGAGAGGACAGTTGTTCAAAACGCATATTCAAGAAAATGTCGCCAACGTCTGATTCACGCAAGAGCCAGACTGGCAGCTGCCACAATTTCTCATCCATGCTCGTGATCGACATCAGGTTCGACGAGTTGAACAGGCATGTTCTGATCCGTTCAAGTTCAACAAATCATGGCGCTCATTCTCGTCGGTTTGCGCTCCGGCAACCTGTGCCACAAAAAAAAAAAAAATACTTGCCAAAAAGTCGGCCTGGGCAGAAGAAAATTGCACTCAGGGCAACGCCCCAAGTTCCCGACACTCATCTCGATGTCGATCGTCAACTCTATCCCCCTTTGTCGGCGCAGGTAAAGCAGGGTAGTCCCAGTCCGCCGCGCGGATGAAGAGGCAGCAGGGGGCGGAATCGACGATTGCTCTCAAAACTTCAGCAATGTGGTTCTGTAGGGTCATGCCCTGTTTCCTCACAGCTGCACCCCTCACTCTCCGAACAGTGCCATGCCATCCCGAAGCTGGATTCACCGTGCATAAAGCTATCCCATCGAGGCGCTGAACATGGGTTGGAAAAAGAAAAGAGGCACCAGAAGAACCTCCGCCGATCTTCTGTCGCGGCATAACCTGCACAAAACGCTTGTGCCGACACGGCTTACAAAGGCCAAACCCTGCTCGTTAGGAGATTAGGTTTCCCGGCTCAAGTGACAGCTTCACAGCGGGCTGCGCATCATACAGGAGACGAGGCATAGTTTGGGAAGATGCCTGTGTACCCTGAGGTCATGGGATCGGGCACGAGTATAACAACAAGGATCCCATGCGCAGTTAGGGGTCAGAAACCGGGGTTAAACGAGCATATTATTTATAGTTATATGAGCAAAGCTATCCTTATACCTAGTTATAATATAACCTGCGTTCCTATTATATACCTATATATACAAATAAGCCCTTATATTATATATAACGCCTCTAACCTATATATAGCTTAATATTATACTACGCGCTACCTACTTATTATAATATAACGCTATCTATAGTTATAATACTCCTCCTTATTGAGAGCCTAGTTTTATAAAGCTTAAACCGCCTTAGTATACTCCTCTATAGTAGCGCTAGCCCTAAATAGCCTTATACTACTCTTCTTATAGAGTTACTTAAAAATTATCTTTTTAAGTAGCTTTATAAATAGGTTAGCTATATTATCTACTAATAATATATATTTAAAGTTAACCTCGCTCTACTTAGTAACCTCTTATATAAAGTAATTATAAACCTATATATATTTTATATAATTATTTATAAACTCCCCCTTTATAAGTATAATTACTCCTATATTATCTACTTATATATAAAGGGGCTCTCTAAGCTCTATACTAAGTTTGCTTAAGAAGTTATATATCTAAAGCGCTTCTAAAGTAGTAAATAATACTATATAGTACTTAGCTTTTATAAATAACTTAGAAACTATTACTTATTATTAGGATCTCTATATAATAAGCTTATTAGCTATAAAGAATACCTAACCTATTATTAAACGCGCTATATCTTTATAGCTAGCATAGTTACTATTAATATAGCTACAGAAACCCTATTTATTTCTGTCTCTATCCCTATATTTATTATTATAACTTATTACTAAAGAGGGGTTTATATTAATATATTATATTAAGCGCTCTATACTCTTCTTATATAATTTATTTAAGTAATAGGAGAACTACGCTTATAGCCCTATACTAAAAGAGAGTCTTAGGTTACGTTACGTAATCGATAGTTCAAGGGAAAATAATAGGTATGAAATAACTTAGTATTAAAGTCTCTAAGTAAGTAAGAGAGTAAGAGAGAGAGTATTCTGAGGGGTAGGCTAGTTACTTATACTTAAGCCTTAGTTTCTAGAGCCTTCTATGCTTATATAAGCTGCTTATTAAGCTGCCCTACTTATTTCCTTACTAGGGTTTTTATTAAGTAAAAGTATAACCTTGATTTATCTAAGGTTTAACTCTATTAGAGGTAGTAAACTTAATAAGTTTCTATAGCTTTCTAGAGGTTTCTTCCTATAGTATAGATAGTATTAATAATACTATGATATACTATATTACGTAAACAACCTCTATTATATAGCTCTTATATTATTATTATTATTATGTAAGGGACTGGATACCCAGACCAGAGAAGCTGGAGACGCTTCAGCTACTATAGGCTGAAGGGATAGAGAGGCCTATAGGTCTAGGGTATAGAACCCTTATAGCGAAGACTTAGTAAATACTCACTAAAGGCTAGAAATAAGGGATCTTAGAGGAAGCAAGCAAAAGTAGTATAATAATATAGACTCTATCTTTTAGGTGCTTCTATTATTAGTTTAACCTAACTATAGCTCTTAGCCCCTTAATACCTTTATAATTCTTTTGCTTCTACCCTGCTTTAGGAAGGTTAGTAATAATAATAATATTATATACCCGAGCAATACCTATTAATTAAGCTAAAGAACCTATACCTAATATTTACTAAGAGCAGAGCAAAATAGCCTATATAAACCTTTATAAGGAAGCTAACCCTAGTAAGTAATTAGAGGATAATATAAGCTAATAAGAGGAGGTAAGAAGCTATGCTTTATGCGAGGCTAGGGGCCCTAAAGAGAATAGGCTACCTATGCTAAATACTCGCTATATAGATACTGAGCGTATATAGGAGAATAGGGTATATAAGACCCCTTCCTATAAACTAGATAGGCTAATAGGCTAGATATCTATAGCTATAGCTAACGAGCTAGCCTAAGCTAGAGGGCTAGATAAAGCAACTAGCTAAGTGCTAATATAATAAATTATAACTATAATAGCTAACTAATAGGAGCTAATTACTACTATATTAAGCAGCTAAGCTCCTGCTAAGTAATCGCCTAAGGTTTATAAAAAACCCCTAAATTATAATATAGCGCGCCTTACTAGCGAATCTATTAGTATAATAAGGAAAGATTAGCTCGTTATAGTTAAAGAGGCTTATAAGTACTACCCTAGCTGCTCTAATAGCTAGTATATCTAGTAGGCTTTGAGTATAATAGAGTATACCCTATAAATAGAATAGCAGAATTATTAGCAAATACTTATAGATAAGTTAGGGAACTAGATAGACCCTAAATAGGAAGACTTTAGAATTTTTATAAGAGGGTAGTATATTACACCCGAGCTCTAAGAATAGAACTACTATAATACTCTAAGATAGTGCTATTAGAAAGATAATAAGAAACTAATTATATATTAGGCTTAATAGGAGTCTATTAACTAAATACTTAGCAAGCTGAGTACTAGTAATATAAAGGTGTACGCTTTCTTTTAGGGCCTTATTAGGACCCTAAAGGATAAACTCTTTAAGTAGGATATTAACCGCACTAATATATATACTATTACCCTATATATAGAGATTATAAGAGATTATAAAAGGGAGATATAGGGGAATATCCGCTAGCTATTCCGAGTTATATAAGTAACTATACTCAGGCTCTCTAGACTACCCTTATAAGAGCAGCTTATAACCCCCTAGGTTAATAGACTTAAGGGATCGCTACCTAGAGACCCTATCCTAGAATAACTACTTAGCGGATGCTCGCATAACGCCTAGTACTAGTAGTATATCTACTAACTCCTAGGGACCCTAATGCTATAACTATAAGAAGTATAGCTATATCTCCCCTAACTATACTAAACCCCGTATATAGCTAATAGGTAGTAATTAGAACCTAAACCTAAGGCGGGGTAGGATAAGCGTAATTATAATACCTAGTATAACTAATACTAAAGACTTAGGAAATAAGTAAGTATAGATATAACCCCGAGGGGCACTATACTAGAAATTACCTTAGTTCTAGTAGGATAGATTATTAAGAGATAGGCGTTAGTACTCCGAGTATCTAGTGAAGTTAAACTAGAGGTTAATATAGATATTTATATAGTAGTAGATATTATATAAGAAGACCTTATTAAGAGGCTCTAACTAAAGGAGGCTACTAGTATTATAACCCCTAAATTAGTAGATTTCTAGGGAAGGCTTATACCTATAAGTAAGGTCTACTAGCTTATATTCTTCCTTATAAATAGTTAGAGTTACCTATAGAAGATTCGCTAGGCTTTTATTATAAGCCCTCGCCCTAAAGGAGCAGGAGATATCCTTCTATCTAACGACTTAATAGGATAGGAAGGCATCTATATAGATATTTATATATATACCTAGTTATATAAACCCCTCTCGCTCGCTAAGCTAGAGGCGATTATCTAAGAGATTATAGAGAATAGCTAATAAGCCTATATTATATATCTAATAGGTGCTATAAGCCCTAATAAGAAGGATATAGAGTCCTTAGGCAAAGACTCGCTAGATAATAAGTAGGAGAAGAAGATTCCTAGGGAACTTTAAGACTTTGCTAATATCTTTAATAAGGAGAATATAAAGAAAGTTCTAAGGCTAAAGGGAGCGGTATATTATATCGAACTAAAACCTAGTAAGGAACCCCTATATAGACTAATATACCTTATATTAGCAGAGTAGTTATAAACGCTCGCTAAGTATATCTAGGATATAGAGGTTGTAGGCTATATATACTACTTAACTAGCTCTATAGGAGTACTAGTGCTATTTATACCTAAGAAGGATAGAAGCCTATAATTATATATAGACTATAGGGGATTAAATAAAATCATAATAAAGAACCACTATCTTCTACTACTAATTAGCAAGCTTCTAGATAGGCTCGCTAGAGCGAAGTTTATTTTAAAGATTAACTTAAGCAAGGTATACTACTAAATTGCAATTAATAAGGTAAATAGGTAGAAAATAGTATTTAGAATGTGATATAGGTATTTCGAGTATACTATAATGCTATTTAGGCTTATAAATACCCTAGTAACTTTTTAGGCGTATATTTACTAAATACTCACTAACCTTCTAGATACCTGCTATATTATATACCTAGATAATATTCTAATCTACTTAGATATAAGGGAATAGCATACTAAGGACCTCTATACTATCCTATGCTACCTAAGGGCTACCGAGCTATTTATAAAACTAAAGAAGTATAACTTCTACTAGATAGAAGTAGATTTTCTAGGGTTTTATATTACCTAAGATAGTATTAGAATAGACCTAGATAGAGTCCGAGTAGTTACTAAATAGCTAGTGCTAAAGTCTTTTAGAGATATCTAAATATTCCTTAGTTTCTATAACTTTTACCATAAGTTTATTATAAGATATTCTTATATTATAGCCCTTATAACTAGCGCGCTTAAGAGAAGCTAGAATAGCATAAAGTCGGGAGCCTTCGCCTAGACGGGGGAGATATAGATTATATTTAAGATATTTTAGAGAGTATTTGCTAAAGCTCTAATACTAAGATATTATAACCTAATATTAGAAACCAGGGTTAAGACTAATATATCTACTTAGGTAGTATCTAGTATACTTTTATAGAAGTATAGTATAATTTAGCACCTAGTAGCCTTCTAGTTAAAGAAGCTCTTAGATATAGAGAAGCGCTAGGCTATAGGGCAATAGGAACTCCTTGCTATTATAGAAAGTTTAGATTACTAGGCATAATATTTATAAGGACTTCCTAAGAAATTCATAATACTTATAAACTACATAGCGCTAAAAGGAGTACTCGCTATGCCTATATAGGATATTTATAGAAGACTCGTATAATAGGTCTACTACTTATTAGCATTTAACTTTGAAATCTAGCATAAGTTAGGGGTTACTAATCTAGTAGATAGACTATTATAATACCCTAACTATATAATAGAAGATACTAAGGTAGATAATCTACTTCCTACCCTTAGAAAGAAACTTAGGCTTATTAGCTAGCTTTTAGTAAATATTCGCTAGCGTATTACTAAGCTTAAAAGAACTATAGCAGTTATGAGAACTTATACCCGAGCCGTCTAGCGAAGCATATAAGAACCTTACTAGAGGGCTAGCTCTAAGGTTAAGAGATCCTCACCCTTAAGTTAGTACTACCCTATAATAGGTACTAATAAGCTACTATATACGAGTATATATATTAGCGCTATTACCCGCACGAAAGCATATATAGGTGCTATGCTAACTGCTCTACGAGAGAATAGCAATAGGCTAGAGGATTCAGGGGGAGCTGGGGTTACTATACCGGAATAGTATATCCTATGTATTATAATAAGGGGGCTTATTTAAGATAAAATAGCTTATATACTATAACTAGGTGCAGATCTCGAATAGATAGTTAGAGGATTATAAGCTAAAGACCCCTTCTATAGAGATATTATAGCTAAGGTTCGCTAGGATGCTAGGGAATACTAAGGATACTAAGTTAATAAGAATAATATCCTTTAGTTTAAAAGAAGACTTATTATCCTAGAAGAGGGATCCCTCTGCTATAAAATCCTGAAAAACTATTATAATATGCCTAGATTAGGGTATATAGGAGCAAATAAGATAGCTAAGCTAATCTTATAAAAGTTTTATTAGCTGTATTTAATAGAGGATATATAGCGATATATCGCTAAGTGCCCGCGCTACTAAGGGGTATGCATATTATAGCATAAGCTATATAGGCTACTATAAATACTAGAACTACTAGTATACCTATTCTAATAGATTTCCTTAGACTTCTTAACTAGCTTGCTAGAAAGTCGCTAAGATAATAGAGTTACTTATAATACGATCCTAGTAATTATATATTAGATAACTAAAATAGTACGGTTCTTAGCGATAACTAAGTAACTAGATACTATAAGTTTAGCGAGGATCTTATATTAAGAGATTAAGTGCTAATATAGCATGCTAGAGGTTATTATTAGTAACTAAGATAAACTAATCACTAGCTAGTTCTAGCGAGACTAGACTAAAGCCCGAGATATAGAAGGGTATATCTCTACTATATAGTATCTATAGATAGATAGTTAGACCGAAAGAATATACTAGACCCTAACTATATATCTTATAAAGTTCGGTGAAGGCTTATATAACTAATAGGTAATATAACTAGTTAAGGCTAAATTTTTATATAATAATAGCAAATATATTACTATTAGCATATCCCTATTTGAGGCCCTTATAGGATACTACCCTCGAATAGTTAACTATTACTTGCTAAACGTGGAGATTAGGACTTAAGGGGTTAATAAAAGGCTTAAGAAGCTAATAGAGGTTTGCTAAAGAATAGCTAAGACCTAGCGATATATAACTAAGGTATAAGCTAAGAATGCAAATACTAGAAGAAAAGCGTAATTATATTATATTAGAGATATTATAGGACTCTTAATAAAGAACTCACGTTTTATAAAGAGTTAGTAAAAGCTCGCCCTAAGATTTATTCCTATATTAGTTATAGAAGTTATAAGCCCTAATACCTATAGAGTATAACTCCTAGAGAAGTATAGTAGAGCGTATAATATCTTCTCTATTGCTCTACTTAAGCTATAATATAGCTAAAAGCTTACTAAGGGGTAGCTCCCGGACCTTAAAGAAGACCCTAAGGAATAGGAAATTAAGGATATTATATTATAGAGGGAAGCGCTAATAAGCCCCCTATATTTAGTTAAGTAGAAAGGCTAGCTAGTAGAGTATAATACTTAGGAGCTTAAAGAATACTTAGCAAATGCTTTATAAATCCTCGCTAGATTTAAGAAATAGTAGTATAAGTTATATTATAAGTAGGATAACGAGTAGTATAGATTAATAAGAAAAGTCAATTAACTATAAGATAGCTAAAACGCTAAAGAGAAGACCCCCCTATAAAAACAATATAAACCCTATAGGTACCTAACCTTATATTACTATAAAAGTCTACTGCACTCTCGCTGAAGTTCCGCTAGTACTACTACTTATTATCGTTATTATCACCCTTATTATTATTATTATTATCCTCGCTCTCCTCCTTAGAGCTCTTGCTAGTAGTACTACTATTACTACCCTAACTATCGCTCTCTATAGCTTTATTAGAATTGCTATCCTCTATAGCAGAGGACTTATCCTCCTCGCTATTATAAACCTAGTATTACTAAACTATTGCTAAGGCGTTACTAACCTTCTTCTAAGAATTTAGTTAAAGTATGGAACTATTACTAATAACTTTAAAGATAGTAATAAGAGCGTAGTAATAAGTATTATAAAGCATATAGGAACCTTAGACCTTTAAAGACTCTTATAAAGGAAGCATAGATATATAGGTATCGCTCTTTAAAAGCTATGTTATTAGGATATTAGTAAGCTTATTAAGAAAGGTAGCCTACTTAAAGATATAGGTTTTATTATATAAGTAAGTAGGGAGAGCATTATTAAGCTATATTATAATCTCCTTAACTAAAACCTTATCCTTAGCCTAGCGAGCTGCTTATAAATATATATTAGACTAATAAAAAGGTGAGACTAATTATAAAATAAAACCTACCTTAAGCGAAACCTATAGATATACCTAGGTATATAAAGCTATACTCTCCTCAATACTTATAGCGAGGAGCTAGTTCTTATAGTTCTTAGAACTAGGCTTAAGACTAGCGGGGTTTACTAACTAGTTATAGAGGTATTAGAGAAGCTCCTGCCCCTGCTCTATAGCTATAAAGATATAGAAGATCTCGCGCTATTAATACTAGCTAGTAGTAATTATATAGATATAATACTTAACCTAGTTCTAATAGAAACAAGTAATACTAATAAGATAAGTAGGAATCTAGAAATAGGAAAAGTTAGCCTATACCTCTACTAAATAGTTGCTAAACTTACCCTATAGCACTTAATACTACGAACCCAGTATGACTCATATATATAATCACTATTATAGCAATAAGCGCAGACGACCTAGGTATTCTTAGGGAGCTATAGGGTATAACTAACGCAGGGTTTGCTACTACCCGCCTGATCACGCTAATAGTTACTACTACTAAGTTTAGCCTTAGTAGGGCTATACTTAGCGAGGAGTTAGCTAATAAGGCTCTCAGCGCTTATAATATTTAAGGAAGTATTAAAAGATAGGGAGGGTCTACGAAGTCTTAATAAAGGGCTTAGATAATATAAAAGTAGTTATTAAATAATATAGTATA
>JAOQIF010001693.1:0-12243 GCA_026260285.1 Colletotrichum sansevieriae | reverse complement strand
CGTTACCTATAGGCTTTTAATATAGGCCAGACCTATGGGTAATTTGGGTACCCGTAGAGTACCCGTGGGTGATTTTGGGTACTACCCATTTTGGTACCCATGGGCTTTTTGCATCACTATTTCGAACGCCGGGAAGCGGACAAATAATCGGATTTTACAACAGAAGTAGGGGCGTGATGGCCCTAGCTGCAGCCCCAGCGCCGCCGGTGCAGCTCGGCTAGCCCCGACTTTGCAATTGATGACACCAAAGTTGTCTTCTTAAGCGGCTCACCTCCAACACTATGGAACTGTTTCCATTTAAACGTGGTGATCGTAGAGGCTTTGGGTTGGCTGTGTGAATGGCGACATCCAAAGACCCGATTGCGACAACCGTTGATCTTGGCCAGTACCCATCAAAACGACTATGGAGTTCAACCGGTTGGCTGGCCGCGGGGACGAGTTCCACATCATAACTACGGAGCCACCGCTCGATGCAATATTCGGCCTCGGACCCTTTTTGATGTGACATCCTGGAGAAAAAGGAGAAGTCCACTGGATCGTAAGGTTGGGGCGTGAGGTTGGGTCGATGACGCTTCATCGTGTTAGGGTTACTTGGCGCATGGCAAATAAATCTTGCTGCGTTGTCGTGAGATACTTAGAGCCGAGGGCACTCTTCCTGCTCGCTGCAGATTTTCCAGCTTTTGACGACTACATTCCTTAAAAAAGAGCTTGCAGTCATCATGTTGTTAGATCTCAGCCTACCGAAGCTGGCCATGCTGGCGCTTGGCGCCAGTGCCGTTGCGGCCCAGACTGTCAAGCAACGCCAGCCAAACATCGTCTTCATCTTGACTGATGATCAAGACGAACAGCTTGGTTCTCTTGACTACATGCCGTTTGTTCAGAAGCACTTTGTGAAAGAGGGAACATACTATCGCAAACACTTCTGCACGGTTTCGATTTGCTGCCCGTCTCGAGTCAGCCTATTGACCGGACAAGCTGCGCATAACACCAACGTCACATACGTCTCTCCTCCTCACGGTAGGCCACACCTGAGAATGAAACTGGCACTCCTTTTCAAGAGAGACAACTAAAACTTTTTCAACAGGTGGCTACCCCAAGTTTCTCAGTCAAGGATACAATGAGAAGTATCTTCCTGTCTGGCTCCAGAACGCCGGCTATAACACCTATTACACCGGAAAGCTCTTCAATGCGCATAGCACTGAGAACTGGGAAATCCGTCCCAAGGGATGGACTGGAAGCGACTGTAAGATCACGAGCTTTTCGGGTATATCGGTGTTTGCTGATGATATGATGCAGTTCTTCTTGACCCGAACACCTATCTTTACCTGAATGCCACCTTCCAGAGAAACGACAGCCCCCCTCAGTCTTACCCTGGCGAGTACAGCAATGACTTGGTTGCTGAGAGAGCTTTGGGATTCTTGGATGATGCCCTCAAGTTCAACGGCAGCAGGCCCTTTTTCTTGGGCGTTGCGCCGATTGGTCCTCACAACAATGGCCTCGGCGGCGAAACCAGTGCTGGTGCCACGCCCCCTATTCCTGCGACCAGGCATGAGAACCTCTTCGCCGACGTCACTGTGCCTCGAACTTACAACTTCAACCCAGACAAGGTAAGATAATCCTGGAAAGACACCCCCCATGACTGCAAATCTAAGATGGTATGGCCATAGCCGAGTATGGCCAACTGGGGTCTGATCATCCCTCAGCTGAACGCCTCTGAGGTTGCCTACGGCGACTACTACTACCGTCGTCGACTCCAGACGTTACAGTCAGTCGATGAAATGGTGGATGCAGTCTTTCAGCGCCTTGAGGCGGCAGGTGTTCTGCAAAACACGTATGTCATTTTCACCTCCGACAACGGTTTCCATATCAGTCAGCATCGCCTCAAGCCTGGAAAGACCTGCGCTATCGAAGAGGATATTAATGTTCCTTTCCTCATTCGTGGCCCAGGAGTCCCCAAGGATAGAACCGTCGATTTCGTTACTACGCACACGGATATCGCGCCCGCCATCTTCTCAATTGCAAACATCACGCTGCGTGACGACTTCGATGGATCCCCTATTCCATTCTCGGAAGACGGCATCGGGAAGGCGCAGAACGATCCCAAGCACGACCACGTCAACGTCGAGTTTTGGGGAACGCAAAGTGGCTACGACGTTTTCGGAGGAGGTAAGTTAATCAATTCCAGTTTGGAAAAAGCCTTCAGCTAGCAACCTTTGCCCAGGTTCCGCAAATAACACGTACAAAGCTATGCGTGTTCTTGGTGATGGTTACAGCTTATTTTACTCCGTCTGGTGCAGCAACGAGCGCGAGTTGTACGACATGAAGGCAAGAGAGAATGCCGAATCTTCGACACCGCACAACAGCTAACACCGTCTACAGAAGGATCCAGGGCAGATGGACAACCTCGCAGGCAGCGTGAACGGCCAACTCCTGGGAAGGCCTCTGACAGCTGTACAAGACCGTCTCGATGCGCTTCTTTTGGTTCTGAAGAGCTGCAAGGCCGAGAGCTGCAGACTTCCTTGGAAGAAACTTCACCCGGATGGCGGCGTCAAAAATCTAAGCGACGCCATGAAAGTCGAGTATGATGACTTTTACGCCGGACAGCCCAAGATTTCCTTCTCAGACTGCCAAGACTTTTATGATATTAGCTCTGAAGGAGCTCAGGACACACTTGTTTACTACGACCCGTGAGTTACGAGTTTCGAATATTGGATGTATAGATACGAGTAATGAGTGGAATATAGTAGACGAGTAGGAGAAGAACCTTCCTCAAACGAAGAGCTTTGAGCGAAGAGAACTATTTCAGGCAGGATAATAGAAATTATACATCATCACGGCGTGAAACTTTTCGTTATGTGTCAACGTAAATGCCACAAGCGTCTCGAGAAAGGCCGTCAAGTCGGGTTGATCACCATGCCTCACGAGAGACGCTCGAGCCCTGTATTGTGTTATCAAAAGCCTCATCAAGACGTCAAAGTTTGAGGCCGACTTACAGCCATCGGTGTTCACTTGTACATGCTGCGGAATGGTGCAAGCAGCAGCTTTCTCAGGGGGTTGAGATTGGAGCTGGCTGCATTGGTCGAGGTTGCACCTAGCACCCAGAGCCCTTTGTAAATCACCCCCTTTCCAACCAAAGAGATAATCACCATGTTGGCCATGTCCAGTGCTGTCTGGGATTCAGTAGATGCCGGGATGTGTGGCAGAGGGTACTAACGGATCACCATAACTGTAGACGAAAGGTTGGGAGCCATCCTGCGGCCAGATGTTCTTGTCGTTGGACTGTCTTGTGTCCCTCATGACCTCGTACATGAGCTGAGGTATTCTGACCGGATGAGATGCAGGACAAGGGCCTGTTGTATCAAATGCTCTTTGAGAAGGATAGGCTACATGAGAGCGGTGGTCTGGGCTGTCGACATTGACGCCGTCCCGACAACTGTGTTGTCATGATCAGCTCAATACAAATAGTCACATAGCATCACGGACATACTTAGGAAAGGCAATGGTGGTGCGGATGCCACCGCCATATGTCCCCTAGGGCAGCGCTGTGGTGTGTCATGGCCGGTACACGGGGCTCCTCCGAAGGTGTTTTGTTGGATATTCGAGAAGCATCCGTGGCAAATTGGAGGCTGGAGACCGACAGCAGCCTTCTTCGAAGGATCACCCACCAAAATGCGGAATCCCTGCAAGGTTTTGTTGTTATTATTGGTATCAGTTTTGGTGCATATGAAAGAGATTACGAACTTTTTTGAAAGCAGTGACCTTGGTCTTACCATCGTACGGCGGAATGTAGTCAACGGTCATGCCGCCCCGAAGACCCAGATTGACAATCTGAGGAACACGCGTCAGGGTCCCGTGACGTGCTCTGAAGAAAAGGTTCGCAGTCCAGTAGTTGGAAAAGTCTTTGCTGAAGGTACAGCTAGTGCACGACGACTTCGAGGACGGGTTCAAAGTCGCCCGGTGGCATCGAAGCATTGAGAAAGTTGCCACCGACGATCTGGCGAAGGTATGCGGAGCCTACTTTGCCAGGTTGGGCCAGGGAGTCCAGTCGCTCAACTACGAGTTGAGAGCACTGGAAGCGCATCATCTGCTGGGCCTCTACCGGGTTCAGTGCCAAGAGCGCGCCCAGAAAGAAGATTGAAATCAACATCTTGCTCGTAGTGTTGTCGAAAAGAGGTTGTGGTTGTAGTTCAAGTGTTATTGCATTGGACAAAGGGCTTGAGAACAGAGGGACGCATGGCTCTTTTATGCGCGAGACTCGGGTCCGTCGTTCGCTTCCACATGTAGTCGACCCTAGACTTGCGAGACCGCTGCATTGAAGTGCCGCGAATTCAAATATCATTTGTTCAAAGTTGGCACTTGATCGGGATGCTATTTGGATGCGTTTACGTCCATGTGCTCTTCCACCACCCAGGAGGTCCGTAGGCGATGTGCCCTGAGTCACTGAACCCCTCTTCGAACCCTCTGGGAAGCTCTTCACTCCATCTACACGTTCAGCCGAGAGGCAAGCCTGACGCCGTACCAGACCATGGCCAAGATCGTCACTAGATTGAGGTGGATGCTCATTGCGTGGTTTCGGGAGAAGCGTCTCCTACACGCCTGCATATCGGGACTGATCTCGTCAACGACAACGGGTTGCTTGGCGTCACGAGTCTCTACGCACATGTTGTCAATATACTACCTTATACATGATGGGTAGGGGGTTAAAAACCACCCACCTTGATGAGTTCGGTCAATCATAGCCTGTCTCGTCCTTGGGCCGTAGACAGAGAGGTTAAGCATAGCTGTTACACCAGCTACGGCGAACGGAATCCAGTCCCGCTTATCTCGGAGCAAAGAGGCCGGTCCAGCAGGAGGAAATGTGAGGGCCGTCAAAATCAGCAGAAAGGCCTGGGACCGAAAGTAAATAGGAAAGAGGCGCTTTTGTAGAGTCGTGAATGCAGACTTGGGGAGCTCGCTGTAGCATATTTTCGTGTTGACAAACGAATGGAAGACGGTCGTTCCCAGCAGAGTTGCGTACGAAATGATGTGGCAAGGCGCTAAGATGCTTGCGAGGGCCATGGTGACTGTCGGAGGTGGATAAGAATGGCACGAGGGTGCTGAGCTTTTAGTTGCGATGCGGAATGCACGAAATCGAAGAACTGAGACGACTTGGTGGTCATTTATTCGAAATGCGTTTCCGAGAAGTGGTGGCGATGTTCCGGCGCAGTTGTAATTAACTTCCGACGGCCTTCGGATACAGTAGAAGCTTAGGTGTCCTGAAGCGTGGCGGCTAAGTGGGGCCCTAAGACATTCATCTCGGGGCTCGAAGCAGTGATCCTGTCTTCCGTCCGGCGCAGGTTCCGAAAGGATGCGGACCCTTCGCGGGGTTAGCAAATTCCAAATGCGGGGATTCCAATTGGTTGAATCTCTTGTGAAGTATAGAGTGCTTCACTATTCGGCCAGAGCCGATAATGTAGTACTTGTCCCTACCTTCTGACCCGTCGTGGACAGCAATAACGCTACTGAAGCCATGTAGGCAACCCGACACGCCCACCCAATGGATTTTGTGTCTCCTGGAATACCTAGCCACGCGTCGGCTGTTTGAGTTGTCGCTAATAAGAGCGCAGAAGAGTAACTCGCCAAGCCTCGACCATCGCAACGAAAAGTGGCGGTAGCATGGAGCCCAGTAGATTTGCAGTGGGCGACGCGAAGTCAAATATGCCGAAATCCCGACCAAGTGTTACGTTTTCCGCGTAGTGCCCGTCATACTTCAGTGTGACACGGATAGCCTAGTCGCTCCAATATGACGCGGGGATTGACGTAGTAGCTGAAACCCTCGGCGCAGGATACACGTACGCTTTGCAACATCATATTGCTTTTGCCAAAGCCTGCTTCTCATTTGCGCATGGAATCCGTGGAATCCGATCTCGGTGAATGGAGGCAGGGCTGGTGGGTCGTGCATCGGTATGCCCGGTGGGCAAGATGTGTTGAGGAGAATGTAAAGCTCGATGCTCAACCAGCGAGAAGAATAATTGAATGAGTACTCACCCCAAAGGTCATAAATCGAATCCCCTCAGCTGTGGATGCGGCTTTGAGTTTCGCCGACTCTCACCCTCTAGCAACAGCACTCTCCGCTGTGATCAGTGTGGTAAACTCTGACGTTCTAGGGAATCAAGTTACACGAATAACTGATCATCATATCTGAGCAGGTTGTCATCTATTACGTCGTTCTTGCTCCGTTATAACAATGTCTTCCTGCACCCTCTTCGAAAGTACCCAGGTCCTAAGCTCTGGGCAGCTTCTCAAATTCCCTGGTTTCGATCTTACGTTGGCGGACTCTACCACGTGAAGAACCGCGATGTGCACGAGAAATATGAACCAATCGTCCGCGTTGGCCCCAGCGAGTTATCCTTGAACGGTCCGGAGGCTTGGCTGTCCATCAGGGGTCATCGCAAGTCTGGAGAAGTTGAGAACGTCAAAGCCGCCTTCTGCGCAACTCCTCCGCTCATCACGGGTCTCGACCGTACCGATCATTCCCGTGTACGTCGACTGACGTCACATGGCTTCTCATCTGCAGCGTTGCGAGAACAAGAGACCATGATTCATGGCTACATTGATTTGTTTGATTCGGTGTCTCCACGAAAACAGCCACCAAGGTCGGGAAGCTTAAGACATCTGTGCCTGGTTCAACTACATAACTTTCGACATCATTGGAGACCTGACTTTTGGAGAGCCATTTG
Organism: Colletotrichum sansevieriae; assembly: GCA_026260285.1. Taxonomy (NCBI): domain Eukaryota; kingdom Fungi; phylum Ascomycota; class Sordariomycetes; order Glomerellales; family Glomerellaceae; genus Colletotrichum; species Colletotrichum sansevieriae. The sequence goes on along the minus strand of JAOQIF010001693.1, from coordinate 5,524 downwards.
GATGTCTCCTGCGGTCGACCATGCATCCGTGGGTTGAACTGGTCTTTGCTAACGTTAAGACGACGGCCATCCACTCTGCTCTTGCACGCTTCCCAGTGGCGAAGCAACTGCTCCCGTTCTTCGTCTCGCCTAAGCTGGTGAAGCAGGCATTTGAGCATAAGCAATTGGCAAGAGAGAGGGTTTCCAAGCGCTTGTCGTTGCCTGACATCAGACCATATCTTGTGCACGGTATGACCTTAGGCATAGGTGGACTGGTAAGTCAGACTTGCTTTGGGTGCCGCTGGAAGAAGATCCAACACGGGAATGGACGGTGACACGTGAAGAGTTGGATCATAACTCCGAACTCGGAAGGACTCATCATTGCGTGATCGAAGACAACAGCCACTGCCTTATCTGGAGCCATCTAGTTGTTGACAACTCATGAAGATATCATGAAGAGACTGAGTGATGAGATCCGTTCCGCTTTTGCGTCAGAGTCGGAGGTAAACCCTCTCAACACGGCTCGTCTCCCATATCTTCAGGCTGTTCTGGAAGAAACGCTGCGATTCTTCCCTCCCGCGCCAAATGCTTTGCCCAGAATCACGCCACCGGAAGGCAACATTGTTCTTGGCGACAGGATTTCAGGAAATGTGAGTGCTACTTCTTCTAAATAGGTCTGAGGTGTGCTTGAGTCGCTGACCTCTCAGACTGTACTTTCCGTTCCTCATTGGGCCAAATATCACCGTAGCAGTAACTTCACTCGACCCGGCGAATTCATTCCAGACGGATGGATGGATGATCCGCAATTCGCTGGCCATCGCAAAGAGTGCACGAACGCGTTTTCTGATGGTCCGCGCAACTGTATCGGAAGGAAGTAAGACTATACTCTGCATATACAACAATCACGGCGTTTTCTGACTAGTGCTCGCAGTTTGGCTTACGTTGAAATGCGCATGTTCCTTACCCGCGTCATTTGGAACTTTGATATCGAGCTTGCTGCGGCCAGCAAGACTTGGTTGGATGATGGACGTTCTTTCACCGTGTGGGCGAAACATTCTCTTTGTGTCCACTTGACTCCGAGTCCCCTTCAAAACTGAAAACGATGCAACATCGTTCTTGGCTGGAGCAAAGAAAGTCAGCATTTACGCATGCACTTCTGAGTAGATAAGCCTGAACCTACATCATGATTTTATCTCGACCATGGTCTACTGAAATGAAAAGCTGTGTTAGATATGGCTGTGGCAAATGAGATGTAAATGTGATCAAAAGTGAGAACATTAATGTTCAGTAATGCAAGAGAAATATATCTTCCCAATAACACATGCGTGTTCAATCCGATGGCAAAGAACGGTGTGCAGCAGCACAGTTGCAGATCACGGCCTCGGAGTTCATACTAACCCCGACCACAATGCAGTTACCCCACTGTTCACAACCGTTCAGAACATGATTGCAAAAATGGGAAAACCGAGCCACGTCTTGATTGACATGGTACCCTTGTCAGCGCGTATCGGCACTGCAAAGCGGGCCGCCCCAGACGGTGCTTCGTAAGTTGCTTCCCCAGATCTCTCCACATTCCCCCGAGTCCATAGCACGCTCGCTCAATGCCATGTCTGCGGGATGGTATTTCGACGTCAAGATCACCTGAAACGACATCTAGGCCTTCATGATCAGCAAAACAAACCCTTTCTTTGCTCAATCTGCAACAGGGGGTTTCCTAGGAGGTGCGGAGAGGCCTGTCTGGGCCCGATACCGATTCATGTCGTCACAGCTCATATGCTAACTCAATGAGATTGCTAGGGACACACTTGAACGCCATACATCAGTACAAAAAGGCTCGTCCCCCAATTATCGGCCTCCTGATGCTGTGGATAAAACGCGGGGACAGAAAGCCTGCGTGTCGTGCCGCAACTCCAAACAACGTTGCGATGGGTCCTCTCCTTGCTCTCGATGCCTGCAAAAGGACCGGCGGTGTCAATATTTGCCACGTCGAACCCGACAAGTAAGTCCACCGAATGTCATTCTTATGGCATCTCTTATATGGAAAAATGACCAAAAGTTCGTCACACAGGCTTCTCGACTGAGAAGCAGTGTAAGAGAAGCCTCAGTTCAAGTTTCTACATCAGAGGCCACCGGAGCGCGGACAGCCCCAATCGACAACACTTTCGACGAGCCATCTCATCAATTGACGGCGAATCCAGGCTAGACGCGAGCCTGTCGAATGACACGACCCTGAGCATGGGCGTTGACTCGACAGATAACGGTCTTACAGAATGGGAAGCATTGCCGGGTTTAGAGAGTTTCCATTTTCAGCCTCTACCTTACCTACCGGGCTCGCTGCCGCTTGAGGGTACGGGTCTTCTTCCACAGGTTCAAGATGCAAGCGCGATGCACAGACTGTCCCCGTCTTCGTGGCCATTGGTTCCTGATTTTCAGTCTTTCAAGAATGGAAAGCATGATCCGGCAACCGAAGCAAGCCCGGATCATATCAGAGCCGCCGATCTGGAAGATTTCGGTCATGTGGAAACTCTATCTTTGGCCACTTTTGAAAACCTGGAAACTTGGGTTTGTGTCGAGAACGCAGAGTTGGACATCAAATATGGTGGTGTCGTTCCCAGCCGGATCTCATTTGACAATCTTCCCACCCTCCCGATTCTCAATGCTTTTATACAACTCTACTTTGAAGAGTTCCACGACACATTGCCAATCATTCACCGCGCAACTTTCGATCCGAATTCCGCACCTCCTTTGTTGGTTTTGGCCATCAGTAACGTAGGCCGTCGTTTTTCTCAGTCAGGGACCGACGATGGTTCACAAGGTCTTGGCTTAGTGAAATTTGTTGATCGGTCTGTGCAGAGTCAAGTCAGTCTCACATCGCACCCTCTTCAAGATATTGATATCCTAATCGTCCGCAGATGGAGAGCTTCCGGGCTAGCGAGGCCATACCAGGGTGGCTTGCTCAGGCTGTGACTCTGAACCAAATTTCAACATCTTTCACAAATGATAAGCCCACGGCAGAACGATGCAGGTTCACGAGAGGTATTCTCGATGATGTTCTGAGAAGGCTGGAGGCACCGATGCAGACAGTTGCTACGAGATTTCATGAAATGACAGAGGCAACTAATGATGAAACCTTGTGGAAAACCTGGGTCGACTGGGAAATTCTTCGACGCACGGCATACGGACTTTGGGTCAGTATTAATAATTCTACTACAAGTTGCAGGACTCGTCAGACTAAGAAATCTCTAGCTTCTTGACAGTCAGTACTGTCTATTGTTCAACGTCGTGCCGGCTGTTGCTACCGAAGCGCCCGCTCTTCAAGTGCCGCTTCCTTCACATGAGGTATTGTGGGAAAAATCATGCGCCGTAGCTTGGAAGCAAGAATGGGAATGTGAGTAGTTATCAAAAGCTTCTGCGGAAATCACGCTAAGTCCAAAATTGAATCTAGTTACGAGGCAATCGGCCCTGCTCTCTCTAAGAGCAGAGTTGTCATCGTTATATAGACGCATCACCATCAGGCCTGAAATCGGGGGTTTCTCTTTCTTGCTAATCTTGCTAGGATTCTTCCGCGATCATCTTTTCCTCAAGCAGGCCAAAGACCTGGGCCTGTCAGGAGTAGTCAACAAGGACGGCCAGACGTGTTCGTATGAAATGGGAAGCAGTTCAGAAGTGTGGAGGTTCCTGGATCCCTCTCGACGCTCAGACGCCAATCGTATCAAGCCCGTCGCTATACAATACTATCACGTCATTGGAATCATACGTCGGATTCCCCTCAAAGACCTGTATGATTTTGCGGGCTGGAGAGTTACGCGGTCAAAGCAACGAGAGACCAGGCGCCGGCTAACAGCTTGGATAATCGACTGTGGCGATAGCGCCAGGGAAGTGGTTCTCCATGGCGCAAGACTGTTTCACAAATGCAGGGACCATTCTTCCTGCGGGTATCAAGAGCCCGTTGCCATGCTGATTGCAAGCCTTACTCTCTGGTTGTATAACAGCTCCGTATCGCGATGCACGCCTACGCAGCAAGTCAACGTCCAAGCTCGGAGACCTGCGACGCTTCGCCTTGAAGAAGAGACAGATCCAGGGGAGTCTCTAGATTGGGTCAGAACGGGAAAGCAAGTCCGGCCTTTCGTCGCAGGCATTGGCGACATTCACAGGCCCGGCGGCCATTCCAAAGTTGTGGCGCAAGCTGTAAACGTTCTCGAATCTTTCAAGGACTGGAAGATTGGCCAGCTTTTCTGCAGAGATTTGAGAGAGCTGATCGTTCTGTTCGACAGAGATTATACATAGTAGCTAGGTGAAGAAAGTGCGTCTTATTCCCCCAGCATTGCCGAGCATCACATCCCTCAAGAATAATTGCACGCGCTCGCAAGACTACGCACGCGGCGTTAGTCGCAGCGGAAGTCCACCGTGAAGCTCCACGGTGAAATTGTCGACTCTCACAAGGGGAACGAAGCCAGTGGGAAAAGTGAGCTTATACTTTCGAAAGATAGAAGCCATTACAATCGTCAGTTCAATCGGGACAAGACTAGAGTTGCAGGTGTTGTTAGAAGCGTGCCCACTGATACCCAAAAATCAAAACCATAAACTAACTTCTGCCCGATACACATTCTCGAGCCCTTGCTAAACGACACCTGATTGATCAAGGCTCGTGGCATCGGGGGTCAGCCAGCAGTCGGGGTTGAAACACCGTGCATCAGGGCCCCAGATATCAACACTAGAATGCATCGTATGAGCGGTTATAGAAACGATCGTCTACCAGAAAAAACATGATTAATTAACCAAATCTCAGTCGCGGCTGTCGTTTACCTTGAAAATGGGAACACTCACCCCAGGAGGCACAACCTTGCCATCCACAACAAAAGGATCGGAATCGTTGCGAGGAACGACACGTGGGAGTCTTCCGGGCACTGCGGTTGCGAAACGAATGGCTTCTTTTACACAAGCAGCCTGAAGGTAACTTATGTCAGTCGCCTCGGCAGGATCCACGATGCTCGTAGGATGACTGATTCACCAAGTATCTGAGTTTCTCCAAGTTCTGTACGGAGGGAAGGTTGTGCTTATCCGGGATAGCAGCATCCAGCTCGTCAACCAGTCTCTGCTCCATGCTGGGATGTCGCAGAATTTCGAACACAGCCGTGGTGAGAGAGGTCGCGCTAGTATCCGACCCTGCCACCAAGAGATCAAGTGCTTCAGCCGCCAAAGCAACATCGGGGAGAGACTTTAGATGATCTAGCACAATAGGGTAATTGGTACTCGATGCCTTTTCCTTAGTCTTACGCCATCGGTCGACGCATCCTCCGGCGAACTGAAAAGATACAAATGCATCGTTAGTTCATGACTAGAAAGCATCTTGACACACAACAGGGCGGAAACCTACGTTGAGTAGCTCGATTAAGTTCCCGACGTCTGGGGCGACTGCCTTTGATAGTCTAGCAGGCATCATGTTGCTAGAGATGCAAATTACCCAGCCCGTGGGTCCCATGGGTACCCGCGGTATGGGTTGGGTAGTAACGGGTACTACCCAAAATATTAGAAGTTACCCATG
>JAOQIF010001692.1:0-12254 GCA_026260285.1 Colletotrichum sansevieriae | reverse complement strand
TTACGAACTCGGGTATAATAAGTATTTATTAATCTATATATAAAGGAATATTATTCAGACCTATAATAATAGGACTCCTATTAACCTCCAACCTAAGGCCTAAGATATACGCTCTATAGCTTAATATCCCGCAGTCTAAAAAAATAGGTAATTATAGCAATCCCTTATAGTAATCCCTATTATTAACTCAGAATAGGGAAATATATTAATATATTAGTAAGCTAGGGCTATTTATAATAACTTTCTTAATATAGGTAAGATATTATACTTTATACTAAGCGTTTATATATCTAATATATTTAGTTATATATCCTATAGAAACTATATAAGAATTCTAGGCTTGCGCAGAAAGTAGCTATCCTTAATTCTATAGTATTTGCTAGATAGCTTAGAACTACTTATATATTTAACTAATATCTATCCCCCTTAAACGCTCCTCTAGCCTAGCCCGCCTTATCTATTACTACTCTTGCTTTAACCTTTTAGCTAAAACTATTTTTAAGATCTTAAGTATTAAGATCACCTAGTAATATAAAACCTAGTTAGCTTAGATAATACTTAACGAAGCTTCTAATAATAATGCTATAGAAGCTACTAGGGAATAGCTTTATATTATTAGAGAATCTTTTTAATACTCTACTCTCTTAGAGAAGGAATAGATTAGAAACTATCTAATAGTTATTAATAAGATAATAATTATCTCTATTACTTTTAAAGGAGATAGACCTCGCTTACTTACTCTTAGGCTAGGTTAAGCTATTTCTAATAATAATAATAATAATAGTTCTACTAATAAGCACTCGTATAACTTATTAAGTACCTAGAAATAATAGCTCTTAAGTTAACTCTCTTACCTCAGCTACTCCCCTATACCCCCTATATCTTAGTAACTATCTAGTATATCCTCGGATACTAGGTCTAGGACTTAACGCTAGAAGCGAAAGAGGACTACCTAGCAATATTCCTACTATATCTCCTCTAGTTCTAATAGTAATTAAATTCAAGATTTTATTTGCTTTTATATAACTTAGAATATGCTTTATATTCAAAGGACTTATAGTAATCTTTTTATAGCTATCCTAGTTCTATTTATCTTCTAATATAAATAGTTTATAAATTTTATATTAACTATTACAAATTAATAGTTTATACTAAATATACCTTACTTTTAATAGGATCCTTAAGATTGATTTATAACTACTACCTATAGTTATTTATATATAGGTAGGCTACCTATAGGTAGGTTAACCCATGGGCTGCGTTACCCATGGGCTTTTAATGTGGGCCAGACCTATGGGTAATTTGGGTACCCGTAGAGTACCCGTGGGTGATTTTGGGTACTACCTATTTTAGTACCCATGGGCTTTTTGCATTACTATATAATCCCCCCCCTCTAAACTAGTCTATCCTCAGACTAGGCTACTCTATAGTTATCCAGAGGGTACCTAGTGCCTACTTATAAGTCCTTTTTTAGTTCCTAGTTCCTATAGGTCTAGAATTTAGCATCCCTAGGTCTAGCTATATAACTCTTCCTTAGATAGCTAGGTAGCTTAGAGGAGCAATTAGCTAATAGTAGGGTACTTTATCCTCTACCCTAGCTATACTTATAGCTCTCTATATAAATAGTTTAGAGAAGCTTAGAGAAATAGTTAGCTAGTAATAAGATACTTATCCTCTATCCTAGCTATTCTTATAGCTTTCTATATAAAAGGTAATTAGAAGCGCTTAGAGGAGTAGTTAGCTAGTAGTAGGGTATCTATCCCTACCCTAGCTACTCTTATAGCTCTCTATCTAAAAGATCTAGGGCTATTTAATAGTTATCCGGATACCTATAGCTAAACTCCCTCGCAAGGGTTATTCCTTTTTTTGCAGGGTTATACTAAAATGTTTTATTATTCGGGCTTATTTTTATTACTTTGAATTTACCCTTTGAATTTTTATATTTTCTACTCGTTATTATATTTTTAGTAGCTTTATAGGGGTAAAATAGATATTCTCCCTCTAGGGGTAAAAGAGGTTATTATTATAGTATAGGGGGTTGCTAGTTATTATCTAGTAGTTACGTAATGCCTCCCCGTGTATAGTAAGGTTGAAGAAAGGCGAATAATATAATAATCTAGGGATTATCTTCCTTTTAGCTATATAGGAAGCCGACTTTAGTATTAAGTTAAAAAAAAGTATAAATATTATTCGAAATTTCGCCTAGCCTAAAATCCTTCCTTCTTACTTCATTAGATTTATAATACTAATAAGTCGCTATTAGTCTCTCGCTCCCCTACTACTAACTTCATCTTAATTATTATATAATAAATCTATTATTATATCTTCCTCTGCTAATAGCGCCGCCCCCTTCCCTACTAGTATACTAGACGATTCCTATATCCTAATAATAGGTGAGCTCTAGGCGTGCTCCTGCTACTGCTACCTCCTAGCATAAGCAAAGTAGGAGCTGCCTAACGGCGATATCCCTAAAATCAAGCTCCTCGCAAGCTTAATTATCTGCTTTAAGAGTAATAGTAAGCATCTAATCCTTAGCTAGTACTTATCTAGTACTTTACTAGTCTAGCTTTAAAATTTATTACTAATTTATATAATTTCAAATACCTTAACTAAATATAAGTATTATACTAAAATAAGTAATAGAAAAGCTTATATTAATATAAGTTTTATATATTATTTTCTAATCCTTAGCTACTAACTCTCTATAGCTTACCTATTATATAATAAGCGCTACTAATAAGCTTAAGCACCTTATAGACGAGGGTAGTACTAAGCCCGATATTTTATCCTAGTATAATAAGAATAAGGTAATTTACCTAGTACTTCTCTAGTACTTTACTATTAATATCTAATTATACTTAGGAGGAGATCCTCGATACCTAGCTTATAGTAAAGAAGGCCCTCTAGGCTAAGAAGAATAATACTAATATTATACCTAAGAAGTATAAGGCTAAAGAGGCTAAAATCTCTATAGAGATAGAGGACTACTAAGTAGCTACCTTAGAGGAAGCTACTACTTACTAGTAGCACGTCTCTAAGGAGGTAGAAAAGCAGACTGAATTACTATATAAATAGTATAAGAAGCTCTATTACTATTATTTAGAGATAGAGCAGTTTACTAAGTATTAAGCAGAGGTATAGGAGTTATAAGCTATATGCACCTAGGACTTACTCGACTCCTATAATAAAGTTATAAGTTCCTATAAGCCCTACTAGTACCTCCCTAGTACTTATCTAGTCGATTTCTAATATTTTTTAGAATCACGAGGTTATTACTACTAACTCTAGTAGCGAGGATAATAGCTCTAATAAGATAGGTGCTAATATCTAAGGGATTTAAAATCTTTTAGGAGCGCCCCTAGTAGGCTACTAATAAGCTCTAGATAGTTTTTAGTTACCTTTAGGCAGGTATCTAGTTACCTTTAGGTATTTTCTTATTTCTATCGCCTTATTAGAAGGCCTTTAGGCTAGTAAATTAAAATACCTAGCTAGCGTGCCTTATTTCTAACTACCTACTAGTTACCTATTAAATTAGTTATTAAATTATAAGGAGATCGTAATATTTTTGCTTATAATTAGGCCTTATGGTTATTATATAAATCAATAGATATATTACGTTAGGGTTCCTATGAATTATCTAGTTTACTATAGCCCTTCTATTTAATAAGGTACTAATAGTTCTATCTAGGGACCCTATAGGTAACGATATAGTCTACTATGTAGATATTATTATTATCGTTATTAATTAGGATTTTTTATAATAGGATAGCTAAGCTAAAAAAGGGTTCTAATTATATAGGTGCGAAAATATTATAAATTCGGTAGTTTTTATCTATCTATAGCTTATATACTTATCCCCTATTAATTACCTATTAGATCCTAAATAGGCCTAGGTATTTATTAGAAAGTTTCTAAGAAGGACGCCTTTGCTTAATATTTTTAGTCGAAAGTAATATAAGGTCCCCTATAGCGAAAATAATAGGGGTCCTCCTCTAATTATAGAACTTGCTATATATTTTATTATACTTGTAAAGCAAGTTAGTAATAGCTAACCTCTAGGTGAGTAGACCCTAAACTCTATCGTATGCTACTAGGATTACTAAGACCTTTTGCTAGGGTTCGACGTCGTTAGGTCTATAGGGAGAATATCCTATTAGCAGTTCAGCAGGTAGTATCTTAGTAGCCTCATAGTAGGAATTATTATAAATAAATTAAGCTAGGCTGAGCTATATTACCTAATTATCCTAGTTAATATTATAAAAAGTGCTTAATGCTCTGATTTTAGCGCTCTATTTAGCTATCGGTCTAGGGGTGAAAGGTAGTACTAAGTTTCCTCCTAATAACTAGCAGGTAGTATACTTTAGCCTAAAAATTGCTAGTAAATAGCGACCCTTAGTTAGATATAATAGCCTCTAGGAGCCTAAATATAAGGAAGATATATTTAGTAAGTAGTATAGCTAACCTATTAGCTATAAGTAACTCCTTAGTAGGGATATATAGGGAGTATTTCGTAAATCGGCTAATAATAATACGAATACTATTATATAGCTTATTTCCTATCGTAATGGATAGCAGCAATTTAGTAATAAAGTTAATTAATATTTACTAAAAGGGCTAGGTAGGTACTAGTAGGGGTATAAGTTTGCTATATAGGAGGTGGTATCTCGGTTTTATATACTAATATATTATATACGTCTTGATATATTCCTTTATATCGCTCTTCTATAAATTCTAGAAAAGCGACTTCCTAATCCTCTTTAATATCTTAATAACCCCCTAGTAACCTCTAGATAGTCCGTTATAGAACGCTCTAAGGACTTCGTTCTAAAGCGGGTAGTTATTAGGAATATATAAGCCCTTATAGTATTATAGGGTACTAATATTATCTAATAAGCACCTTATCCTTTATTATTCCTACTCCTTATTAATAAAAAAGGGGTCTTTTTATTAGGCTTTCTTAACTTAGTCCTAAAGCAAGGGTATAAGTTATTCTAGGGAGGTATTCAATAGTTAAGTATCCTATTGCCGCCTAATGCCTACCCTCTGGATAATAGCTTAGTTAAAACGTTATAAAAAGTCCTATAGGAGCGAGTCTCTAGCTTCCTCGATCTCTATATCCTTAGGGGTATAATCAGGTCTTTATAAGAGGCTATAGCTAGCTTATAGCAACTAGGTTAGTATTTAATCTCAAAGTTGAATATCGATAGGTCCTATAGTAGCTATATCTAATAGCTATTAAGCATCTTCTTATTAGCGAGGTACTAGTAACCTAGGTAGTTAGTAATAAATTAGATATAGTGCTAAGAGTAAAGTAAGTAATGCTGCTACCTCACTGCTACCTCTCTAATAGCTAGTAGCTCTGCTTCTAGCATGCTATACTATAGTTGCACGCCCTTAAGCTTCTGAGATATAAATACTACTAGTCTCTATATATCCCCCCTAGCTAGCTTACTATTATACCTATTATAAAGTCTGATATATCGATTTTAATATGAATTAGGAGCATAGGGTTAAAATAGCATAAAATAGATACCTCTATAAATAAAGCGCAGAGCTAGTAGAAAGCAACTAGTACCTTACTAGTTATTACTAGTTATCCCTTAGCTATATTAGCAAGTCGATTAGTAAGCAGGCTATAGATTTTAGAGTAATTTTTAATAAATCTCTTATAAAACCCTATAAATCCTAGAAATTGCTAAATTTATTATACTATAATAGGTACTAGCTACTTAGCAATTGCTTAGACCCTCTCTTATTCTATAGTAATACTATCTACTAAAACTACGAACCTAAGAAAGTCGATCTATTCCTTATAGAATTCGCAATTATCGGGGTTTATATAGAGGCTATTAACTTTTAACTAGGTAAGTACCTGCCTTACTGCCTCTATATAGGAGTCTATATTATTAGTAAATATTAAAATATTATCTAAATATATAATATAAATAACATTAACTAAGCCTATAAGTAGCTTATTAATAAATATCTAGAAGGTAGTAGGTGTGTTAATAAGCCTAAATAGTATAATATAATATTTATAGTAACTATATTATATATAGAATGCTATCTTCTACTTATCTCCCTCTCGGATCCTCACCCGGTAGTAGGCGTCTTTAAGGTTAAGCTTAGTGAAATACTTCGCTTAGGAGAGCTAATCCAGGATTATATTAATTAAGGGGAGAGGGGTGTAGTTCTTAGTAGTTACCTAGTTAAATCTCTAGTAATCTATATATAACTTTAACTTACCCCCCTTCTTTAGGATAAATAGGATTAGCACCCCTACTAGACTTATTAATAAGTAAATATATCCCTTTTATAGGGCTTTATAAATATAATCCCTTAACTCCTCTAACTCTCTTTTAGCTAGTAGGTAGGTTAGTCTAAATAGGGGATCGGTACTAGGCTCTAGGTTAATAGGGTAGCTCCTAGTAGTCCTAAACTCTAGTATAATTCCTACTAGGTTAATATTAAATACCTTTTTAAAATCCTAGTATTCTAATAAGATATTCGTTTTAATATCCTTAGTATCCTCAGGTTCCTAGGTATACTCCTAGTAGGTAGTAGTTAATATCTAGCTAATCCGTAATATACTTATAAGTACTACTCTTTCTTCGTTCTTAATATACCTAAGCTCTTTTCTAGTTATAATAGGGCAAATACTCTTCTTATATAAGGGGAAGGTCTAGCCTAACTCCCTCTAATTAATAATAGGGCACTCTAATATATACTAAGGGATCCCTAGGATAGTATTATAGCTATTACTATTACTAATCCTAAAGTTATATAAAACTATCCGCTAGATGCCTATACTATTAGTTATTTAGGTAATTAACTTCTATATACTATAGTTAGGTCCCTTGAGTTGGTGGCGAGACGGGAGGCTGTCTGGGGACAAGGGCAAGTTCGCATCAGATATAGTTATCTACGTGGCAAACTAGCAGCACTTTTGCCGAGGCGGACGAGGCAACCAGGCATAGGCCGTCACGGTATATATAGATATCCAAGCGAGGAAAGAGAATCACGCTAATAGTATTATATAAGCAACTCCTCTCATAGTTAGCAGCCTAGGAAGCGGTTTCTAGGTGCTTTCCTATCTAGCTAAACCCTAGCGAGTCTTAAACCTTTAAGGCAGGAATTTGTAGGTCCTTGGTAGTATCGTATTCCGTTTGTACTGAATCCACTAGATCGAGGTTGTTTAGGGCTTCAACCGTACTAGTAGTCGATATATTAGAGGCATTGGTAGCAGTAGCACCGTACTAGGTAACCTTAACGCAGACGAGAGGCATGACCCTCCACGGCATTATTATGATACAGGCAATCTAGCTTTATTATTAACTAGGATCGTTTGCAGTCTTTGAATTCAGGAGACGCTTACTAAGTATAAGCTCTGGTTTAGGATTATAGCTATCACTGGGGTGAGGATATAGAGGAGGCAAGTGCACCATAGCTATACGCTTAGATATCTCAACTTTATAGGGTCGTTCACTAGTGCGAGGTTTTTCGTTACCCCTACTAAGGATATGGATACTATACTTATTGGAAGCCCAGTCGGCGGTTCGTTGCCGACCCAACCGGCGCCACGTCGGGCCGATCGGACCCACCTATTGCGCCGATTCAACTAATAGGAGGGCTAGGACCCTATATATAAGGACTGCCTATATAGCCATCGTAACCACTAAACTTATAATAGATAGATATCATAAATAACTATAGTATTACGGAAGAACCCTATCTTTCTAGTACTATTACCTACGCAGGATAGTTATTCCGATACTAATTAGTAGTTAACTTAACTATTGCAACCACTCGAGTTACTATAGATTAGCAAGGTTTATCACTACCTATAATAGAAGAGATATCTCCGCTATTAATATTACCGCTACTAGCAGAGGGATTGAAGTGACTGTTACGGGCTACTACGATAACTATTTAATAACATCCAGGCTGCTTTACGCCTATATACGACAACCGGTTGAGTAAACGACTATAGCGATAACGTCCAGGCTGCTTTACGCCTATATATAACAACCTCGATACGAAAAGCTATAATATTGCGAAAATAACGTATACTATACCCCCCCCCTTTTACTTCTACTACTCTATTCACAATAGCTACCCTAACTACTAAGCCGGGTAGCAACCCCCCTCCTCCTCCTACTACCTACAATAGATCTATCTAAGGATCTATCTATAGTAATATCCCTATCCCTACCTAGCTTAAGGGCATTATCTAGCCCGACCTATAGGGCAAGGTCTTCGAGATCGATGAGGAAAGCGATAATATTCCTAATATATCCGTTAAATAGGTAAATATATAAATAGGCTATTAACTTAAGGTCTATAAGATCGATAAGAATACTAGCTGAGCCTTCTAGCATAAGTTCTTATATAACTTTATTAGCTAGACTACTAAACTATTTAGCAAAACTAACTAGAAGCTTAGGAAAGCCCTCAAAGACTATATTATTAGCTATAGAGTATAGGTTAACCTAGTAGCTAGAATAATCTCTATTAGGCTTATTAAGGCTATTACTAGACCTAAGTTCTATTACTAGAGCTAAGCCTAGTTAGACGCCTATATAGATAACTTCCTACGATACCTCGCTAATAACCTAACGTTTATTCGCGAGATATTAGTACTAGTTATGCTTATATGCTTACCCTATCTCACGAGGCCTGACGAGAGCCTCGCCTAAGCTAGAACCCCGTAGCTATAGACCCCCCCCACGATAGCGCTAGTAAAAACCACGCCTACGAGCGGAGATAGCGTAGTTGATAACAACTAGGATATAGGCTATAGCAACCTCCTAGCTACGCTAAAGCAGTTAATAGATCTAGCTAAGCTTTATACTAACGATATAAAGTATAGTAGCGCTAAATACGACGTATTAGAGGTAAAATTAACTATCTTTCGGGATATCTATAAGAAGGTCGGGATCTAATAATCGCAAGCTACTAGCACCCTCTCCTTTATATTAAAAGGCTAGGCCTGCGATTACTATTTCAACCGACTTAGCAGCGCCTAGTTAAGCCTCCTAGCTATAGTTAAGAAACTCCGCAACTACTTCGAATCCCATAATACCCGCTAGGCCTACCTAACGGAGTAGCGCTAGGCTATATTAACCTAGGTTATCTATAATAACCCCTCTAAAACGAGGATAGAGTACTTAGAGATCCTTATTAACTATATAACTAAGGTCTAATGAGCCTTACTACTAGCTTATTACTCCGATCTCATCCTATAGGACTATATTGTTAACGCCTGCTAAGGGGTCGAGGAGTGCTGTTTTTGCCTCTTTAACCCTTCTGAGTTAATAGAAGGGGTCCTTAGCTAGTTATATTTAGCTATTTTAATAATAACCTAGCCTATAGCATAATATATCGCTAAAAATAACGATAGGACTGGGGTCTATTGGACCGACCGCACCTATTATAGCAACGGCTGAAAGAATTATTTTAGGCCCTATATAGCTAGTAATAGCCTTAATAACGTAATAAGAGCTAAAAAGTGCTACGTTTGCAGCAAACCCGGCTATTAGTCGATAAAATATACTAATAACGATCGTCGTAAGGCCTATAGCAAGTTTAAGAGCAGCTAATATATCCAAAATAACGCTAACCCCGCTGAATATTACTAGTTTTTAGCGTGGTATAAGGGTATCGAGGACCTCGTAGCTACTGCAGCTAACCCCTCCGTTATTAACAACCCTATTACCCTCTTTTACTAGTCGTTATCTATTAATAATAACGACGGTAATAAAGCTAAAAGCACTAATAATAAGGCCTTCCTTACTACTACCTATTTCAACTAACCCACTGCGGTTAATAGCAGTAACGTGATAACCCGCTTAGCCGACTAGTCGACCCTCTATGCAATTAACTGCGTTAAACCCTCTTATAATATATTAGTTAATAATAATAATAACCCCGTTGCGATATATATCACCGACCGTTATTTATTAACTATATTCAGAGGGATTATCCCCGACTCCAGCGCAGCCCGATATTTAACTAGGGGTTACCCGCAGTTCCTAGCCCTATAAAAGAGGGTTAACTACTAACTTAACCCCTCTATAGCCGGGGCTGCCTCGATCCGCTTCGGCAGCGCTAACCCTATCGAATCCCTTGGAATAATAGTTATTACGACTCCTTTTAGCAACATAACCTTCTACGTAATGCTAACGAATACCCCCTTCTTATTATCCCTTTATAATATAAACCGACTTAGCGTTAAATTCGATAATATTGCTAACTAACTTGTTCGTAACGACCTCACGACCCCGGTTATATAACTATAGGGCTACCTATAGTTTATAACTAACCCGGAAGAGGCTATCGTGAGTTGCAACCTTACTAATATTGAATTATGCTATATCTACCGTCGTTTTAGCTACCTATCTATCTAATAACTCTATAAAGTCCTCTAGCGCGCTAGCTACCCCGTTGATATCGACGTTATTAATAAGTTAACGAAGTTTTGCTATTACTACTAACTCCATAGCAGCAGCTCCTATCGGTTTAAGTTTATAATAAAAGACGACTGCAATTTTAACTACGAGGTTATTATTAATATTATATATCTTAATAGCAACTGCCCTACCCTCTACGTTATTAATATAGCTACTATATTTAATATAGCACGCTTTATAAAGGATATCTCTACTAAAACTATATAGCAGACCCTTCGAATCTACTAGATCGACGTATACTAGGGCCTACCTAACTAGATAGTTACTAATACTAATACCTCCTTTCGATCTGCTGAATTTTGCTAATCTATACGAAAGATAGCGATCTCTATAAAAGAGGTCCTAGTTAAGGCTTATAATAGTATTAGAAAGGTCGAATAATACTATAAGCTATTACGCTAGGCTTATGAGATTATCCAGGCGGAAGATCTATCTGCTAACCCCGATATCGCCCTCTAAATAGCTATAAAAGCTATTAATAACATCGCTAGGCCCGATAGCCTAGTACTAACCCTACTAGTATTCGGAGCCTACCCGCGCCTAACGGATGATTTAGCGCCCTTGCTATTAATTATATAACACGCCTAAGCTATATAGAAGGCTACTAATAAGATCTGCTAACTCTATGCTAGCTATTAGGTTAATAAGGCTATTGCAGCCCGAAATAGCCCTATAACTAAGCCTATGTTAAGCCTACCTCTCTAGTTAGAAGTTAGAGTATAGCGCGAAAAAGATAGCTAGAAGGGCCCTTACTAGCTTATCTCTAATAATAGCTATAAATGCGTAGTTTAACTGCCTAATAGGCTGAAATCCTTCCGGTTAACTATTATTAAACCTTACTACTAGTCGACCGACCTGCTAATAAAACCCGATAGTAATAACGATAGGACTGCAACCCCTAACGGGGCAACTAAGGAAGTCTACGATACTATTATTATTACTAATAACGCAGCTCCCACCCTACTATAGCACCGAGGCTAGCCCCGCTATAACCTAGCGCTAGGTCTAACTTTAACTATACTCCTCGCTAAAACGGATATTATTACTACTAACGAGGCCTTCCTATCCGCTAAAGAGCAATCTAACTATAACCTCGCTATTAAGTTATATAATAATAGCGTGATTATAACCCCTAGAGAGCCTTTTGAGTAGTTAACCCGATAAGAGATCGAATCCCTTATTAAATGAGGCGTATTTAACTTCGTTAGGTATAACCCTGCTTGCTATAGCGGGATCCGGATCTTCTACTCCCGTATTATTAACGAGGTTAAGGGTAAGATAACCTAGCCCTATGAGAAGTCGAGACTTATTATTTAAGGCTATGCTAATAATAGTAAAGAGGCTATTTTAACCTAGGCCCCTATAATCTAAAGAGCTAGTTAATAGCTAATCCTCGTAGTCGCCCCGTTATTATTAGCTAATAGTAAAACCCTTTAGATCTGCGATATTACCTAAGCTTATATCCAGTCTACTACCTATCTCGCCCGCCCTATTCTCGCTAAAATCCCCGCCTAAATATGGTATAAATACCCCGATAATACTATTATAGAGGTCGTGAAACCCCTCTATAGCATCGCTAAGGCTAGTACCTATTAGTAGGCTATATATAGCTACTACTATAAAGAGAGGCTTGAGATAGAGATTTTATTATTTAACCCCTACCTGCTTATATTAACGAAAAATAACCTATCTTTCGCTATTATAGGTATATAAACTAACGATATATTAGGCCTATTAAACGACGTATTTTCCGCCCTTGAGGAGGCTGAATTAACTAAAGCCGGC
>JAOQIF010001691.1:0-12264 GCA_026260285.1 Colletotrichum sansevieriae | reverse complement strand
CCAAGTAGTATAGTTAGAGGCTCCTTCCAGCTTAGGAACAGTGAATTTAGCGTCTATTATAGCTGGTTATAGTATAATAATATTGTATAGTATAGCGGTATAATTTTCGTGGGTTTTTTATGGAGGGGTTCGAGGTTCGAATCTCGTTTCGTTCGTTCGTTTTTTCGTTATCGTTATCGTTATCGTTATCGTTATCAGCTTAGTAAGCTGGGCTCATAACCTGTTAGTCGGTAGGTTACGTAATCGTTATATAAGCAGGGGTAATAATAGTAATAATAAAAGAAGTAATAGTATTCTTCGTTGCTATCTAAAAGAGGGAGTTTCTAGGAGGGATTTACCTCTTATTTATACTAGAGGTAAGGTATCTAGAACCTTCTATAACGCGTAAGCTGCTTAGAAATCAAGCCCCACTTATTTCCTTATATAGCTACTAGCTTATGCAAGCTAGTAACCTTATTATATATAAGGTTTAACCTTATTAGAGGCTAGAATCCTAGCAGTTTCCACGAGGTTCTACTGCTCTCTAGAGGTTTCTATATATAGTATATACCGTATTAATAATACTGTGTTATGTAATATACCTCTATATAGTATATAGGTATGTAGTATAGTATATACTAGTATTTTATAATATAAAATACTATAATATCTTATAATATATATATTATATACTCGCTTAAGGGTATCCTAGATATATCTAATATAGAGGTTAGAAGATATATTCTCAGAAGGCTCGATATTATTAAGGATTTTCTCGATCTCCTTAATAAGGATAGCATTAGGGTAGTATAGAAAGGTATTATTAATATAAGCTTTCGCCTCGTTGATCTACTAATACTAGGCTATAGGGCTAGGGCAGCCTTTCCTAGGAGTCTTACGAGGAGTAGTAGCTGCAGTTTTAGCTAGGGTGCTAGTAATAACGCAGGCTAGCTCGGTAGCCTAGGTATTATTATTCTAAATATTATTAGCATTATTATTAATAACCTCCTCGTATTAGGTTTTAGTATCTATAGCAAAGAAGTTCTTCTTAGCTGCCTATTTACCCTTCTTATAGTCCTTGCGGGACTTCTTCTTCTTAGTAATAGACTTATAAGTCTTAACTAGAGTACTAAGGTTAATATTATAATTACTAACTTAGTTATTACTACCTTAGTTATTACTACCTTAGCATAGGGAGATAGGGTTAAGTACCTCGTTATTCTAGGGGTTAGCACCCTTATCTTAGCTACTACTATTATTAAATAGGTGAGAGGATAGGACCTCGTAGTTATTAGTAACTTCCTTGCCTTTAGAAGCTATTATTATAGTAATATTAGTTAGGCTAGTATTCGGGAGGCTATATTTAGTAGATTAGGATAATATTATTACTTATTATAAGAGGTCTATTAAATAATAATTAGTATATAGGAGAGAAATAAATAAATAAAAAGTATAAATATGCTTAAATAAAAGTAGGTAGGTATAGTAAATAGAAGGAAAGTATAGAAGGAAAAAAATTTTTTATAATAGGGGTTAGTAAGGAAGGCGTATAAAAGTTAGCACCCTCTGCTCCTTCCTATTTATTTCGATATAAGATAGAGAGATTAAGGAAAGAGTAGTTAATAGTAAAAATAGCAATAATAAAGGGAAAATTTGCAATCCTAATATTAATTCAAGGTATATATAATTATCCTATTAAAAGGATAGGAAAACTATTTAGTTATACACGAGGTGCGCGCCTTCTTATAGCCCTTTTAGTATCCTAGTCGAGGGGGAATTTAGCGTTATACTTATTAATAATATTATTTATATTAAGTAATAGGGAGTCTCTTTATTCCTAGGTATCGTCTTTTGCTATAAAGCCCTTCTATCGGATAAGGTATTTAATAATAGGTTTATAACTCCTCTATAAGACTCTTTATTTAATAATATAGTTAAGTTCCTACTCCTTATTACTATTAACTTTAATAGGCTTTAGTAATAGAGTCTTATAGTTAAACGGGTCTTCTCCCTAGGCTAGCTTATATAGCTAGGCTATAGAGAGGATTAGATAAACCCGCTAGTGTTTAGGAATATCTACCTTATAAGCGAGAGGATTGATAATATACTTAATTTAGAAGGGTCCTATCTATCTAGAGGTCTATTTGCTATTATATTATCCTAGTAAGTAGAATCCTTTATTAAGTTATATCTAGACTTTATCCCCTTTATTAAAAGTTATATTAGTATAGTAGTTATTATATCTCTCCTTATATAAGGCGTTCGCTATATTAATAAGTAGTAATACCTCTTTTTAATATATCTCCCTAAGGATAGTAAGGCTCTTAGTTAGGGCGCTCGTTTATATAACTATATTAAGAATACTTTATAGCTTAAATCTAAGTATAACTTTATTTAGCGATTATCTAATTATAGTAGATAGGGAGTTATTAAGATTATACTATAGGGCAGGTAGTACGTCGGTCTATAAGATATTAGGGGATTTAGATATATAGAACTATATTATAATCTTAGTAGTCTAGTTTATTCTTTCGCTCTACCTATCTATCTAGGGGTAGTATGCTATTAAGAGGAGGAGCCTAATATTAAGGGTATTAAATATTATATACTATATTATAGAGATAAACTTAGGATCCTAGTTACTAATAATATAATATAGAATTCCCTAGTCTAAGAGGAAAAATATGCAGAGTAGGACTATTACTTATTCTTTTGCTCTATAGGTTAAATATCCTATAAGAAGGATTATCTTTTTTAAGAATTTATATATTACTATTGCTAATATATCTAACTCTAGGAAACCTAGTAGGGCGTAGGGACTTCTATAGGATAGCACTTTAGGCATATTAGTAATAAAGTCTATAGTAATAGTATTATAAGGGATATCTATAATAGGGATAGGTTATAGCTATCCTAGTAGCTTTTAGCGGTCGACTTAGTTCTCTTTATACTAATTATAGTAAGCAATATATCGTTATATAAGTAACTTCTTATTATAAAACTAAAAAGTTAATATTTCTACTATTATATAGTCCGCGCTAAAGTAGTATTTTTCGTTATAACTAAGGCGGAGAATCGCAAGTACTAACTTATGCAGAATGTAGAGTCTCTAGGTGCTATCTATAGCTATATA
Source organism: Colletotrichum sansevieriae (assembly GCA_026260285.1). NCBI lineage: Eukaryota > Fungi > Ascomycota > Sordariomycetes > Glomerellales > Glomerellaceae > Colletotrichum > Colletotrichum sansevieriae. The sequence goes on along the minus strand of JAOQIF010001691.1, from coordinate 9,152 downwards.
AAGGATAAGCCCTTCTAGCGATAGACTCTAAGGAGTTATTTAATAGTATTTTAGGGCTCTTCTAGTAGCTCTAGCGCTATTTTCCTTAGTAGTAGCATCGAATAGTAACTACTACTTGCCTAGTTCCTTTTGCTAGGATCGGAGTTATTTGAGAATTTTGCTATACCTTATATTATTAGTATAGTTATTTATAATCTTAGCAATAAAGTCCTCTGAAATACTTATAGTTATCTCCCCTATTGCTCTATAGGCTTGTGACTTCTCAGCTAACTAGTTAACTATATCTATAAATCCTATATCGTTATTATTATCATTGCTATAGGTTATTTCTGCGAAGACGTCGCTATCCTCAAACCTATTAGCTTATCCTAAGGCTATAAGTAATAGCAGGTGCGAGAGGGCGTCGGGGATAACGTTAAGCTTCCCTAGTATATAGGTAATATTAAGGTTGAATTGCAATAGGTAGTTCGCAGCGCTTGCAAGCTATAAGTTAGCCTTATTAAGGTCTATAGTCCGTAGCGAGGTATATATAAGAATTCCCTTCGTAGCTGCATAATCCGTGAGAATCTATATAAAGTACTTATTTAATTATACAAGCTTATAGAGCTTTTATATAGCCTATACTACTACTACTACCTCTACTTCTATAGCGAAGTATTGCTTTTCTAAAGGTAATATAACCTTAGATAGAAAAAGTATTAGTTAGACGTGGATTTATGTGATATCTTTACTAGGTATATTAGTACTATTCTATAAGATACCTAGTTAGAATACTATAAGCCTAAAGCTACTTTTATAGGTATTAACCTTAAAAAATATAAGCTTATTTAAGTTATAGTAATATCTTATGACCTAGTTATAGAGATTCTCCTAGAGGGTATTCTATACCTCTTGCTTGCTTAGTATTAGCTTAAATAACACCTTTTAGACCCTCTTTATTCAAATTACTTTTAATAGACTATTAGGAAGTATATTTTTATTATAGAGTTTCGTAGTAAGATAGGTCTTTCTATCCTATAGTAGTATTACAATAATATTATACTAGGGTATATTATATTATAGCTATCTAGCTATTCCGAGGTATCTCTCGATATTATAGAGAGTTTTTAGGAAGTAGAGGTTCTTAAAGGCTGCGATCCTATCCTCTATTCGTTTAATATTATTAGTATTTATAATATAGCTAAGGAGTCTTACTTTAGGAAACCCTATAAAGGACTTCTTAGGTCTAATATAAAGGTAGTTATTCTCAAAGAGCTTAAGAATAATATCGATATACTAGAGATAGTCCTCGTTACTATTACTAAAAATAATAATATTATTAATATATACTCGAGCAAAGTGCTAGTAGTCGTGCAGGAGGCAGTCTATAAAACGCTAGGCGTAGGCTAGCGAGTTCTTAAATCTTATGAGGATAACGTTAGAAACCTCGATACTATAGGGACTTATTACTACTATCTTATTATAATATCTCAAGTAGATTAGTAGTTAGTAGAAGAACTTAGTAGTATTAAATATTATTATATATTTCTTCCTTCTAAGGGTATCTATTATATTATCTTAGTTAGGAAGCAGGTATATATCTAGGATAGTAATTCGGTTAAGAGGGCGAAAGTTAATAATAACCCTGCCTTTTTTTATATTATTAACTACTCGCTATATAACGAAGAGCAGATAGATAACTAGGATTAGCCTATCACCCTATACTATCTTATTATTAGTATATATCTTGCTATAGATATTCTTAATAACCTCGAGGTCTTTAGCGCTAAGGGGGTAAGGCTTTACTATAGCTTTCTAGTTCTACTACCTTTTAACGAGCTTAATATATATATATTAATTATCTAGCATAGGTATAATCCCCTTATTATAGTAAACGTCTTAGTTATTAAGGATTTCCTTAAGTCTTTTAGCGAAAACTGCATCCTAATTGCAGATCTCAACTCTATCCTTGCTATATATAACTAGGATATTTTTTAGCTTAGATATTCCATAAGATAGAATATTATCCGCTTAATAAGGCAGTCCTAAGCTAGATTTAGTAAGCGGGGTTATAAACTACGCGCTAGCTGCTATATTACCTATAGCCCTATCGAATTTATATTACAAGAACTAGCGCGAGTTTGATTCTCCTCCTATAAGGGTGATAATATCTATATAGTTAACGAGGTTAGTAGTCTCCTCTACTTCTATTAGAATAATATAGCCTAGCTACTATCCTCTTAGGATTATTATTAGCCTATCTATTATATTTCGCATAAGGACGAGCTTAGGGTTATCTACTATAACTATTATATTAACTATGCTAATATAACTAGATTAAAACTACTAAGTATTAGAGCCTTGCTAGCTTAACTTAGGGAGGTTAATAAAGCTAGTTATAATAAATATATCACTCTATAAGGGAATAACCACGATATAGGCATTATTAACTCATCTAATTACTAGGTGCTATCTCCTGAACTAGACTGGACACTATATTCTATATACTAAGCGGAACTTAATTATACCCTTATTAAAGTCTATAACTAGCTTATGATCTTTATAGAACGGTATTCCTAATAGAAGATTCGCTCTAAGGGTATTTATAACTCTAGCTATAATAATAACGTAGCTATTGATCTCCACGTTACTAATAGTACCTAGGATATAGAAGTCGAATATAACCTGCTCTATTACCTAAAAGGTTAAGTCTACTATATTTATCCTCTATAGTTCTATTATTTAAAACGTAGGATTCTATATAAAGCGTAATATCTAATTCCTATTAACTAGAGTTATTAAGGCGCCTATATTAATATAGACTTCCTCTAGGCTAGCTATATTATTGCTTTTCACGTTAAGGCGGAGATATATCTATTTAGCTAGTATTATTCGTTTTACTAGTTTTACCTAGGCGTTAATAATTTAGTTTTTCTTAAGTAATACCTATGCGTTATTTACTATAGGAATTGCAACGAGACCTATGAAATTCACTATATTATTAACGTAATATATAGCTAATTCTAGAACTGAAGTAGTTAGGGAGATTGCTAGTATGCTTCTCGCTATAACTACGATATCCGTCGTCTAGCCTGCTATTTCCTCTTTATAAGGTTGCTCTAATAGGGCAGCTAAATTATAGGGGACTTCCTATATATCTAGCAGGATATAGCTGCTATTAACGAGGTTATTAATATTATAGTTATTATTATAATCCTCCTATATATAATAGGCGTCTAAGTCCGTCTAGCCTAGTCTATTATATTTTATATAATATTAAAAACCCGGGTTTCTCTATAGCTAGTTCTATAGGTAGCGATCTTTCTAGTTTTAATAGTTATTAGAGCGCTAGAAGCGTTATTAAGGTTAATAACGTTATTAGGGTTGCAGATTATTATAATTATCCCGTTAGAAGTCTCGGTTAGTCCGTTATCCTTTATTATTAGTCTATATTATATTATTAGACTCTTTTGATATATAGTTAATACTAATTAGCGCCTAGAGTCTGTACTAAACTACCTTGCGTTTTTTCTTAGCTATATTAAAGTAATCCTCGAGAGTATCGCTAGCTATTAGTTCGTCTAGGAATCGCTAAAGCTCTAGGTTAATTATATTATAGAAGATTATTAATAGCTAGCTAACTATAGATATTAATCCTATCTATATTTTATTATATTTAAAATAGTTTTAAGTAAAGTTATAAATATCTCTATCTCCCTTAAGGTCTTCTATAATAAACCTATATATAGCGATCTATTAGATAGACTCCTATTAGGTTAATATAAAATATCTCCTAATAGTATCGCATAGGGCGTAATATCCTATATAGAGGTAGTTCTATTATTTAATTAGCCCGAGTTAATATTCCTATTAGCTAAGTGCTTTCTCTTATAATAGAGAGCTCTAATTCTATATAATCTCTAAAGCTATAGCTAGGCTAGTAGTTTTAGTATCTAAGCTAGAGATCTATAGATCTACCTCCTTATAATATAGAATATCCTAGTTATAAAAGATAGGCTCTATGCTATACTTCTTATTAGTATCTAGCTAAAAAATACTATATTATTAGGTAAATCTACCTTCCTATTAAGTTCCTATAGGCTATAATACCCTAGTATTAGCCTCGAGCTAGCTAAATACTTAAAAGAGTAAAGCCTCGAGACCCTAGGATAGCAGCTCTAGGTAGGGCTCTTAGGATAATAGTAAAAATATTAATAATAGCGCTAAATTCTACTATAGTAGCTAGGTCCTCCCTATTAATATATCTTATTTTAGTAGACTTATAGTAATATTATAAAGAATTTATAGTATTCTATAGATTTTTCGCTCTAATAGTTCTATAATAATATCTTCTAGTATTATAACTCGCGGTTCGGGGTTTTTTCTGCTCCTACTATAAATATTATCTACTATAGCTCTTGCCTTAATAGGAGGTCCTAGGGGTTTAATATCTAACTAGCTAGACTAGATAGGAGTTATAACTCTTTCATTTCTTAGGGGTAGGAGGGTGATTCTCTCGCTAGCTCTATAAAGGCTTTCTTCTCTAAATAGGGGCATAAAAAGTGCTACTATTACTAGAGTATCCCTTATAGCTGCGATTATATTAATAACGCTAATTAATATAGTTATATAGTTATTAGGCTTAAGTATCTAGTAATAATATAGATTAGCTTTCGCCTTCTAGCCTATATTAATAATATCTATATAGGGTATATAGTTATTATCCTATTTGAGAGAGGCGAGGTTCGCTATCTAGTTATAAAATCGTTTGCTAAGGCTAAGGGTAAAGTTATAGTCCTTATAAGCCTACTAGAAACTATAGAGCCTATAAGCCTCGTTATAGTATCCGATTCTAGCTATATCTCTTATATTATAATATTTCTCTATAAGAGAGGGATTACTATGCTAATTTAATATTAAACTCGAATAATTAGCTATATAAGTTAATAGTTAAGACCTCTATCTCTTTAACTTCTTTAACTTCTTTCCTTTTAGTATATAAATACTTTTAGGAGGGGGTTTTAAGGTTAAATCCGAGTCCTCTACCTTATTGCGAATTTTTATAGTATAAGGGAGGTCTTAGATAAGGAAAAAGAATAGGTTGGGTCGTACTACTAGATATTATAATCTTCCTACTAGCCTAGGGCTATAGTAGGGGTTGCTAAGACTACGAGTAAAATAAGGAAAAGAGCAATATAAGTATAAATAATAATAAATAGTGAAATAGGTAATTATAGGTATATCGTGATATATTCTATAATAGCCGAGGCTTCTAAGCTTATCTACTAGAGGTCTCCTACTTAAAGGATAGGCGTTAAGCCCAACCGTGGTCACGTAGAATACCACGTGATAGCCGACTATATCACCAAAAGGCGTGTGACAGAACGGCTAGTAGATATTCCCCCGCATCTCCCTTCTATAATCTCCTATAATCTCTATATATATAGGGCGATAGTATGCGTATTAGTATAGTTAATATTCTGCTTAAAGAGTTTATCCTTTAGGGTCCTAATAAGGCCCTAAAAGAAGGCATACGCCTTTATATTACTAATACTTAGCTCGCTAAGTACTCGGTTAATAAACTCCTATCGAGCCTAATATGCAATTAGTTTCTTATTATCCTTCTAATAGCACTATCTTAAAGTATTATAGTAGTTCTACTCTTAGAGCTCGGGTGCGATACCCTCTTATAAAAATTCTGAAGTCTTCCTATTTAGGGTCTATCTAGTTCCCTAACTTATCTATAAGTATTTACTAATAATTCCGCTATTCTATTTATAGGATATGCTCTATTATACTTAAAGCCTACTAGATATACTAGCTATTAGAGCAGCTAGGGCAATGCTTATAAGCCTCTTTAACCGCAACGAGCTAATCTTCCCTTATTATACTAATAGATTTGCTAATAAGGCGTACTATATTATAATTCGGGGGTTTTTTATAAACCTTAGGCAATCGCTTAGCAAGAGCTCGGTTGCTTAACGCAGCAGCAATTAGCTCCTATTAGTTAGCTATTATAGTTATAATCTATTATATTAGTACTTAGCTAGTTGCTTTATCTAGCCCTCTAGCTTAGGCTAGCTTATTAGCTATAGCTATAGATATCTAGCCCGTTAGCCTATCCGGTTTATAAAAGGGGTCTTATATTCCCTATTCTCCTGCATATGCTTATTATCTATATAGCAAGTATTTAGCATAGGTAGCCTATTCTCTTTAGGGCCTCTAGCCTCGCTTAAAGCATAGCTTCTTACCTCCTCTTATTAGCTTATATTATCCTCTAATTACTCGCTAGGGTTAGCTTTCTTATATAGGTTTATATAGGCTATTTCGCTCCGCTCTTAGCGAATATTAGGCATAGGTTCTTCAGCCTAATTAGTAAGCGTTGCTTAGGTATATAATACTATTATTATTACTAACCTTCCTAAAGCAGGGTAGAAGCAAAAGAATTATAAAGGTATCGAGGGGCTAAGAGCTATAGTTAGGTTAAACTAATAGTAGAAGCACCTAAAAGATAGGATTAATATTATTATACTACCTTTACTTACTTCCTCTAAAATCCTTTATTTCTAGCCTTTAGTAAGTATTCGCTAGGTCTTCGCTATAAGGGTTCTATACCCTAGACCTATAGGCCTCTCTATCCCTTTAGCCTATATTAGCTGAAGCGTCTCCGGTTTCTCCGGTCTAGGTATCCAGTCCCTTATAGAGAATATCTTTATTAGCCTTATAAAAGTATTAAAAAATAATAATAAATAGAAAATATAATAATTTAGAGGGTAAACTTAAAATAATAAAAATAAGCCTAAATAATAATATATTTTAATATAACCTTATAAAGGAAGGAGTAACCCTTATAAGTGAACTTAGCTATAGCTATCTAGATAACTACTAAGTAATTCTAGACCTTTTAAATAAAGCTATAAGAATAGCTAAAGTAGAGGATAGGTACCCTATTACTAGCTAATTACTCCTCTAAGCTCTTCTAAGCTATAAAATCCCTTAATACCTAGATATAAGAGCTGTAAGAGTAGCTAGGGTAGAGGATAAGTATCCTACTATTAGCTAATTACTCTTCTAAGCTATTTAGCTATCTAAAGAAGAGTTATGTAGCTAGAATAAGGGATATTAAATTCTAAGTTTATAAGAATTAGAAACTAAGAAGGCTTATAAGTAAGTACTAAGTACCTTCTAAATAACTATTAAATAGCTTAGTCTAAGGATAAACTAGTTTAAAAGGGGGGGGATTATATTATAAGCTAGGATAATATTATAAGGAACAAGGGCTTATTAAGCTATCCTAGGGAAGTCTATAGAAATCTAGAGATATAGGGGGGGCACTAGGTAGCCCCCTAGATAAGTCCTCTAGCCCTCACGCACCCTTATATAATAGGTTAGAGAGCTAGAGAAGAATATTTAACCTTAGTTATACCTACCTATACTAACTCTCTCACTCTGCACCGCACCCATTTGTGACAAAAAACAACAAGTCTCAAGTGGAGTTTAACCACTGCATCTCCCCGAGGTGGGCTCGAACCACCAACCTCCAGATTAACAGTCTGACGCGCTAGCCAATTGTGCCATCGGGGATGAGCTCAGGAAGAGCTGAATGGGATGTGCTGTGGGGCAGTGACAAACATTTCAGTAGTATGAGGGATTACAGGGTGGAGCCGAGAGGACCAGCTAGTTACGAACCCTTCCTATTGCGGGTCTCTATCCCAGTTCGGGGCCATGTAACTTGGGCGCCTTGCTGCATTTGAACCGAGTGTTTCCTCTACTGTACATATTGAGTTGATACCAGCCTCGTGTGTTAATGTGTCGGCAGTCGGCATCAGTTTGATCCAGAGAATATCCTGCTACATCTAGGGCTCCGCCAAGCATCACACCTTGGAGGCGAGCTTCCGTTTCTGTGTTTTATGCCCCACAGCTTTGGTGAAAAGCTCTGGTACTTTCGCAGGCATGTATGTCCTCAGCGCATCCGCGAATGGCTGTGGCCCGAACGCAGCCACGAACCCGACAACCAGTATCAATTCCACTCCGCAGAAGTTGGCTAGACCAAGACCGACGACAGCTCGTATATCCCATGGCAGATCTGGCATCATGGAGTATGCCACGCCGAGAACCTGTCTGTTGATGGCGCAGTTTAGGGCAATGTATCCACATATCAGTAGACTTGACATGCTGCGCAGGTGTTCTGAAAATGAGGCGACTCCCAAGCAGATGGTGATGACGAGCAAACTGTCGACTGCCGCGTTGATGTATACGAAATCCAGAAAGACCCCAAGTCCCGCGTAAATTGTACACACCAGAGATAGAGTCAGCGTAGCAGCAAGAACCGACGACTTCGGCATGGTGATGGGTGAGACCCGAGCGGTATCATCCGATTTCGAGCTTTCCCGAGTTGCACTTGTGGGAGTAGAGGCCGGCTCAAATCTCTGTCGAACGTCGTCAGAAGCTGAGAACATGTTTGCTTGTGTAGGTTGCGCATAGGTTGCACATAGAGTAGTCTGAGTGTACTGACTTGGGCGACAAATCTTGGAGTCGAAAATGCCGTCAACGAAACGTACTTTGATATGGATATCGAAAGGAATTTCCTTAACCTTGCACTCGAACACCTCCTTCTAATCTGGGTTCTGTTTGCGAGAATCGCGTCTCATTGAAGTAAGGTTTGAGTTTTCATATCCCGTGGCTAGCTGCCTATCGTACCTAGTGTACATGCTGTGACACCCATTTGGACCTTCATCCTGTTTCCTCCTTACCCTGACATCTTTCTGTCCTTCATTCTTTCACAGGTACCATTCTGCATGCTGTCAACCAAAATCGCGCTCGAGCGGACATCATACTGCCTTTCCCAGGTGCAGCTTTTGTTTTCTCCATCGCAACTCTTTTGCTTCACCTACATCCGCTCATACGAGCTTCACGTCCTAGAAATGACCAAATGGATATATGTGAATAAAGTATGCTTGTAGGGATCTTCGCTAGGCCTCTTGGTTTGGTTGTACAGAGGCTAAAGTCCATAACAGCTCGTCGTACTATCTCAGCCTTCATGGATGGCAAAAACGAAATGCGCTTCGTGGTGTTCAGGTGAGGAAGGTGAGGGAATATGATTTCGGTTCCAACCTATTCTCTCCATGGGGGGGGGGGGGGGGGGGGGGGGGGGGGGGGGGGGGGGGGGGGGG
>JAOQIF010001690.1:0-12264 GCA_026260285.1 Colletotrichum sansevieriae | reverse complement strand
AAAGCTAGCTAATAAGCCTAAGTTTCTTTCTAAGGGTAGGAAGTATATTATCCACCTTAGTATCTTCTACTATATAGTTAGGGCGTTATAATAGTCTATCTACTAGATTAGTAACCCCTAAACTATGCTAGATTTCAAAGTTAAATGCTAATAGGTAGTAAACCTATTATTATTATATAAGTCTTCTGCAAATATCCCGCGCAGGCGTAGCAAGCACTCCTTTTAGTGCTATATAGTCTATATATATTACGAATTTCTTAGGGAGTCCTTATAGGTATTATAACTAGTAATCTAAACTTTTTATAATAATAAGGAGTTCTTATTGCCCTATAGCCTAGCGCCTCTCTATATCTAAGAGCTTCCTTAACTAGAAGGCTACTAGGTGCTAAACTATACTATACTTCTATAAAAGCACGCTAGATACTACCTAAGTAGATATATTAGTCTTAACCCTAGTTTCTAATAGTAGGTTATAATATCTTAGTATTAGGGCTTTAGCAAATACTCTCTAAAGTATCTTAAATATAGTTTATATTTCCCCCGTCTAGGCAAAGGCTCCTAACCTCATGCTATTCTAGCTTCCCTTGAGCGCGCTATTTATAGGGGCTATAATATGAGAATATCTTATAGTAAACTTATAGTAGAAGTTATAAAAGCTAAGGAATACTTAGATATATCTAAAAGACTTTAGTACTAGCTATTTAGTAACTACTTAGACTCTATCTAGGTCTATCCTAATACTATCTTAGGTGATATAGAACCCTAGAATATCTACCTCTATCTAGTAGAAGTTATACTTCTTTAGTTTTATAAATAGCTTAGTAGCCCTTAAGTAGTATAGAATAGCATAGAGGTCCTTAATATACTATTCCCTTATATCTAAGTAGATTAGAATATTATCTAGGTATATAATATAGCAGGTATTTAAAAGGTTAGTAAGTATTTAGTAAATATATACCTAAAAAGTTGCTAGGGTATTTATAAGCTTAAATAGCATTATAGTATACTCAAAGTACCTATATTGCATTCTAAATGCTATTTTCTACCTATCTGCTTTATAAATTATAATTTAGTAGTATACCTTGCTTAAGTTAATCTTAGAAATAAACTTTGCTCTAGTAAGTCTATCTAGAAGCTTGCTAATTAGTAGCAGAGGATAATAGTTTTTTATTATAATTTTATTTAATCCTCTATAGTCTATATATAGTTATAGGCTTCTATTATTCTTAGGTATGAATAGCACTAGTGCTCCTATAGAGCTAGTTAAGTAGTATATATAGCCTGCTACCTCTATATCCTAAGTATACTTAGCGAGCATTTATAACTACTCTACTAATATAGGGTATATAGGTCTATATAGGGGTTCCTTGCTAGGGTTTAGTTTAATATAGTATACTACTCCCTTTAGCCTTAGAACTTTCTTTATATTCTCTTTATTAAAAATATTAGCAAAGTCTTAAAGTTCCCTAGGAATCTTCTTCTCCTGCTTATTATCTAGCGAATCTTTACCTAAGGTCTCTATATCATTCTTATTAGGGCTTATAGCGCTTATTAGATATATAATATAAGCCCTTTAGCTATTCTCTATAATCTCTTAGATAATTACTTCTAGTTTAATAAGTAAGAGGGGTTTATATAACTAGGTATAGGCATAGGTATCTATATAGATACCTTCCTATCTTATTAACTTATTAGATAGAAGGATATCTCCCGCTCCTTCGGAACGAGGGCTTATAATAAAAGCCTAGCGAATCTTCTATAGGTAACCCCGACTATCTATAAGGAAGAATATAAGCTAATAGACCTTGCCTATAGGCGTAAGCCTTCCCTAGAAATCCACTAATTTAGGGGCTATAATGCTAATAGCCTCCTTTAGTTAGAGCCTCTCGACGAGGTCTTCTTATATAATATCTACTACTATATAAATATCTATATTAACCTCTAGTTCGACTTCGCTAGATGCTCGGAGTACTAATACCTATTCTTTAATAGCTAGTCCTACTAGAACCGAGGTAATTTCTAGCGTAGTACTCCTCGGGGTTATATCTATGCCTACTCGTTTCCTAAGTCTTTAGTATTAGCTACGCTAAGTATTATAATTATACTTATCCCGCCCCGTCTTAGGTTTAGGTTCTAATTACTACCCGTTAGCTACGCACGGGGTTTAGTATAGTTAGGGGAGATATAGCTATACTTCTTATAGTTATAGTATTAGGGTCCCTAGGAGTTAGTAGATATACTACTAGCGCTAGGCGTTATACGAGCATCTGCTAAGTAGTTATTCTAGGATAGGGTCTCTAGGTAGCGATCCCTTAAGTCTATTAACCTAGGGGGTTATAAGCTGCTCTTATAAGGGCAGTCTAGAGAGCCTAAGTATAGTTGCTTATATAACTTAGAATAGCTAGCGGACGTTCCCCTATATCTCCCTTTTATAATCTCCTATAATCTCTATATATATAGGGCGATAGTATATATATTAATATAGTTAATATCCTGCTTAAAGAGTTCGTCCTTTAGGGTCTTAATAAGGCCCTAAAAGAAGGCGTACGCCTTTATATTACTAATACTCGGCTCGCTAAGTGCTTAGTTAATAGACTCCTATTAAGCCTAATATATAATTAGTTTCTTATTATCCTTCTAATAGTATTATCTTAAAATATTATAGTAGTTCTATTCTTAGAGCTTGGGTATAATATACTACCCTCTTATAAAAATTCTAAAGTCTTCCTATTTAGGGTCTATCTAGTTCCCTAACTTATCTATAAGCATTCGCTAATAATTCCGCTATTCTATTTATAAGGTATGCTCTATTATACTTAAAGCCTACTAGATATACTAGCTATTAGAGCAGCTAGGGCGGTGCTTATAAGCCTCTTTAACTATAATAAGCTAATCTTCCCTTATTATACTAATAGATTCGCTAGTAAGGTGCGCTATATTATAATTCGGGGGTTTTTTATAAACCTTAGGCGATCGCTTAGCAGGAGCTTAGTTACTTAATATAGTAGCAATTAGCTCCTATTAGTTAGCTATTATAGTTATAATCTATTATATTAGCACTTAGCTAGTTGCTTTATCTAGCCCTCTAGCTTAGGCTAGCCTATTAGCTATAGCTATAGATATCTAGCCCGTTAGCCTATCCGGTTTATAAGAAGGGGTCTTATATTCCCTATTCTCCTGTATATACTCGTTATCTATATAGCGAGTATTTAGTATAGGTAGCCTATTCTCTTTAGGGCCCCTAGCCTCGCTTAAAGCATAGCTTCTTACCTCCCCTTATTAGCTTATATTATCTTTCGATTGCTCGCTAGGGTTAGCTTCCTTATATAGGTTCGCACGAGCTATTTTGCTCTGCTCTTAGCGAATATTAGGTATAAGTTCTTTAGCCTAATTAGTAGGCGTTACTTAGGTATTATTATTATTACTAACCTTCCTAAAGCAGGGTAGAAGCAAAAGAATTATAAAGGTATCGAGTGTTACACGCCTTTTGGCGATATAGTCGGCTATCACGTGGTATTCCACGTAACCACGGTTAGGCTCAACGCCTATCCTTTAAGTAGGAGACTTCTAGCAGATAAGCTTAGAAGGCTCGTCTATTATAGAAGATATCACGATATACCTATAATTACCTATTATATTATTTGTTATTATTCACGCTTATATTGCTCTTTTCCTTATTTTACTTATAGTCTTAGCGGCCCCTATTATAGCCCTAGGCTAGTAGGAAGACTATAATATCTAATAGCACGACCTATTCTTTTTTTCCTTATCTAAGACCTCCCTTATATTACGAAGACTTATAATAAGGTAGAGGACTCGGACTTAACCTCAAAGCCCCCTCCTAAAAGTATTTATATATTAAATAGAAGGAAGTTAAAGAAGTTAAAGAGATAGAGGTCTTAACCGTCGACTTATATAGCTAACTATTCGAGTTTAATATTAAATTAATATAATAATCCCTCTCTTATAGAGGAATATTATAATATAAGAGATATAGCTAGAATCGGATATTATAATAAGGCTTATAAGCTCTATAGTTTCTAGCAAGCTTATAAGGATTATAACTTTACCCTTAGCCTTAGCGAACGATTTTGCAACTAGATAGCGAACCTCGCTTCTCTTAAATAGGATAATAACTATATACCCTACATAGATATCGTTAATATAGGCTAGAAGGTAAAAGCTAATCTATACTATTACTAGATACTTAAGCCTAATAACTATATAGCTATATTAATTAGTATTATTAATACGATCGTAGCTATAAGGGATACTCTAGCAATAGTAGTACTTTTATACCCCTATCTAGAGAAGAAAGCCTTTATAGAGCTAGCAAGAGAATTACCCTTCTGCTCCTAAGAGATAAAAGAGTTATAACTCCTATCTAGTCTAGCTAGTTAGATATCGAACCCCTAGGACCTCTTATTAAGGCAAGAGCTATAGTAGATAATATTTATAATAGGAGTAGAAAAAACCCCGAACTACGAGTTATAGCGCTAGAAGATACTATTATAGGACTATTAGAGCAAAAAATCTATAGAATATTATAAATTCTTTATAATACTATTATAGGTCTACTAAAGTAGGATATATTAGCAGGGAGGACCTAGCTGCTATAGTAGAATTTAGCGCTACTATTAATATTATTACTATTATCCCAGGGGCTCTACCTAGAGCTACTAGCCTAAGGTCTCGAGGCTTTACTCCTTTAAGTATTTAGCTAGCTCGAGGCTAATACTAAGGCGCTATAGCCTATAGGAACTTAATAGGAAGGTAGATTTGCTTAATAATATAGTATTTTTTAGCTAGATACTAAGAAGAAGTATAGCATAGAGCCCGTTTTTTATAACTAGGATATTCTATATTATAAGGAGATAGATCTATAGATCTCTAGCTTAGATACTAAAACTACTAGCCTAGCTATAGCTTTAGAGATTATATAGAATTAGAGCTCTCTATTATAAGGAAAAGCACTTAGCTAGTAGGAATACTAACTCAGGCTAATTAAATAATAGAACTACCTCTGCGTAGGATATTATACCCTATATAATGCTATTAGGAGACGCTTTATACTAACCTAATAGGAGTCTATCTAATAGATCGCTATATATAGGTTTACTATAGAAGACCTCAAGGGAGATAAAGATATTTATAACTTTACCTAGAACTATCTTAAATATAATAGAGCGTAGATAGGACTAATATCTATAGTTAGTTAGCTATTAATAATCTTCTATAATATAATTAACCTAGAGCTTTAGTAATTCCTAGATAAACTAACTACTAGTAATACTCTCGAGGATTACCTCAATATAGCTAAGAAAAAACGCAAGGTAGTTTAGCGCAGACTCTAGGCGCTAATTAGCATTAACTATGTATTAGAAGAATCCGATGATATAATATAGACTAATAATAAGGGATAACGGACTAACTGAGACTTCTAATAGGATAATTATAATAATCTGCAACCCTAATAACGTTATTAACCTTAGTAATGCTTCTAGCGCTCTAATAACTATTAAAACTAGAAAGATCGCTACCTATAGAACTAGCTATAGAGAAACCCGGGTTTTTAACGTTATATAAAATATAATAGACTAGGCTAGACTAACTCAGACGCCTATTATATATAAGAGGATTATAACGATAACTATAATATCGACGACCTCGTTAATAGCAGCTATATCCTACTAGACGTATAGGAAGTCCCCCACGATTCAGCTACCCTATTAGAGCAACCGCGCAAAGAGGAAATAGCAGGCTAGACGATAGATATCGTAGTTAAAGTAAGAAGCCTACTAGCGATCTCCCTAACTACTTCGGTTCTAGACTCTGCTATATATTATATTAATAATATAGTGAATTTCGCAGGTCTCGTTATAATTCCCCTAGTAAATAACGCATAAGTATTACTTAAGAAAAACCAAATCATTAATACCTAGGTAAAACTAGTAAAACGAATAATACTAGCTAAACGGATATATCTCCGCCTTAATAAAAAAAGCGATAATATAGCTAGCCTAGAGGAAGTCTATATTAATATAAGCACCTTAATAACTCTAGTTAATAGGAATTAGGTGCTACGCTTTATGCGAAATCCTACGTTTTAAACGATAGAACTATAAAAGATAAATATAGTAGACTTAACTTTTTATATAATAGAGCAGGTTATATTCGACTTCTATATCCTAGGTACTATTAGCAATATAGAGATCTATAGCTACGTTATTATTATAGCTAGAGTTATAAATACCCTCGGAGCGAATCTTCTGCTAGGAATACTATTCTATAAAGATCACGGGTTAGTTATAGACTTTAATAAGGGTATAGTTAAGTTCTGCTTAGTATATAGAATATAGTATCTAGTTTAGTTCAGGAGATAGTATCTAGTAACTAGACGAGTTAATAACGCCTATACTATAGTTATTCCCCCGCAGAGCGATATATTCGTTATAACTAGCTTTATTAACCTCCCTAAGTTAAGCTAGCAAGGCTCTAATACTTAGTAGTTTCAATCTAGTTATATAGGCATAGTTAATATAATAGTTATAGCAGATAACCCTAAGCTCATCCTTATACGAAATATAATAAATAGGCTAATAATAATCCTAAGAGGATAGCAGCTAGGCTATATTATTCTAATAGAAGTAGAGGAGACTATTAACCTTATTAACTATATAGATATCGTTACCCTTATAAGAGGAGAATCAAACTTACGCTAGTTCTTGCAATCTAAATTCGATAGAGCTACGAGTAATATAGCAGCTAGCGCGTAGTTTATAACCCTGCTTGCTAAATCTAGCCTAGGACCGCCTCGTTAAGCGGATAATATTCTATCTTATAGAATATCTAAGCTAAAAGATATCCTAGTTATATAGAGCAAGGATAGAGTTAAGGTCTGTAATTAGGATATAATTTTTACTAGTAGACTTAAGGAAATTTTTAATAACCGAGACGTCTATTGCAATAAGGGGATTATACCTATACCGGACGACTAATATATATATATTAAGCTTATTAAAAGATAGCAAAACTAGAAGGCTATAGTAAAGCCTTACCCCCTTAGCGCTAAAGACCTCGAAGTCGTTAAGAATATCTATAATAAGATATATACCGATAGTAAGATAGTATAGGGTAATAGGCTAATCCTAGTCGTCTATCCGCTCTTTATTATATAGCGAATAGTTAATAGTATAAAAAAAGGCAGGGTTATTATTAACCTTCGCCCTCTTAACTAAATCACTATCCTAGATATATACCCGCTTCCTAACTAAGATAATATAATAGATACCCTTAGAGGGAAGAAATATATAATAGTATTTAATACTACTAGGTTCTTCTACTAACTACTAATCTACTCGAGATATTATAATAGGATAGTAGTAATAAATCCCCGTAGTATCGAGGTTTCTAATATTATCCTTATAGGATTTAAGAACTCGCTAGCCTACGCCTAGCGTTTTATAGATCGCCTCCTGCACGACTACTAGCACTTTACTCGAGTATATATTAACGATATTATTATTTTTAGCAATAATAACGAGGACTATCTCTAGTATATTAATATTATCCTTAAGCTCTTTGAGAATAACTGCTTTTATATTAGACCTAAGAAGTCCTTTGCAGGGTTTCCTAAAGTAAGACTCCTCAGCTATATTATAAATACTAATAATATTAAATAAATAGAGGATAGGATTATAGCTTTTAAGAACCTCTGCTTCCTGAAAACTCTCTATAATATCGAGAGATACCTCGGAATAGCTAGATAGCTATAATATAATATACCCTAGTATAATATTATTATAACGCTGCTATAGAATAGAAAGACCCGTGTTATTGCGAAACTCTATAATAGAAATATGCTTCCTAACGGTCTATTAAAAGTAGTTCGAATAAAGAGGGTCTAAAAGGTATTATTTAAGCTAATACTAAGTAAGCAAGAGGTATAGAATACCCTCTAAGAGAATCTCTATAACTAGGTTATAAGATACTATTATAACCCAAATAAGCCTATATTTTTTAAGGTTAATACCTGCAAAAGTAGCTTTAGGCTTATAGTATTCTAACTAGGTATCCTATAGAATAATACTAATATACCTAGTAAAGATATCGCATAAATCTACATCTAACTAGTACTATTTCTATCTAAAGTTATATCGCCTTTAGAAAAGCGATACTTCGCTATAGAGGTAGAGGTAGTAATAGTAATATAAGCTATAAAAAAGCTCTATAAGCTCGTGCAATCGAATAAATACCTTATATAAATTCTTATAGATTATATAGCTACGAAGGGAATTCTTATATATACCTCGCTACGGACTATAGACCTTAATAAGGCTAACCTGCAGCTTGCGAGCGCTACGAACTACCTATTATAATTCAACCTTAATATTACCTATATACTAGGGAAGCTTAATATTATCCCTAATACCCTCTCGCGCCTGCTATTGCTTATAGCCTCAGGACGAGCTAATAGGTTTAAGGATAGCAACGTTCTCGCGGAAATAACCTATAGCAATAATAATAACGATAATATAGGATTTATAAGCATAGTTAACTAGTTAGCTAAGAAGTTATAAGCCTATGGAGTAATAGGGGAGATAACTATAAGCATTTTAGAGGACTTTATTACTAAGATTATAAATAATTATACTAATAACACGAGGTATAGCAAAATTCTTAAATAACTCCGATCCTAGCAGAAGGAACTAGGCAAATAGTAGTTACTATTTAACGCTACTACTAAGGAAAATAGCGCTAGAGCTGCTAGGAGAGCCCTAAAACGCTGTTAAACAACTCCTTAGAGTCTATTGCTAGAAGGGCTTATCCTTTATATAGCTACTAATAGCACCTAGAGACTCTATATCCTATATAAGTTAATACTTGCAATTCTCCGCCTTAGTTATAATAAAAAATACTACTTTAGTGCAGACTATATAATAGCAGAAATATTAACTTTTTAGTTTTATAATAAGAAGTTACTTATATAATAATATATCGCCTACTATAACTAGTATAAAGAGAACTAAATCGACCGCTAAAGGCTACTAGGATAGCTATAACCTATCCCTATTATAGATATCCCTTATAATACTATTACTATAGACTTCGTTACTAATATGCCTAAGGTGCTATCCTATAGAAGTCCCTACGTCCTACTAGGTTTCCCGGAATTAGATATATTAGTAATAGTAATATATAAATCCCTAAAAAAGATAATCCTTCTTATAAGATATTCGACCTATAGAGCAAAAGAATAAGTAATAGTCCTACTCTACGCATTTTTCCTCTTAGACTAGGGAATTCTACGTTATATTATTAGTAACTAGGATCCTAAGTTTATCTCTATAATATAGCATATAATATTTAACGCCCTTAATATTAGGCTCCTCCTCTTAATAGCATACTACCCCTAGATAGATAGGTAGAGCGAAAGAATAAACTAGACTACTAAGATTATAATATAATTCTATATATCTAAATCCCCTAATATCCTATAGACCGATATACTACTTACCCTATAGTATAATCTTAATAACTCCCTATCTACTATAATTAGATAATTGCTAAACGAGGTTATACTCGGATTTAAGCTATAAAATATCCTTAATATAGTTATATAAATAAGCACCCCGACTAAGAGCCTTACTATCCTTAGGGAGATATATTAGAAGGAGATACTACTACTTATTAATATATCAAACGCCTTATATAAGGAGAGATATAATAACTACTATATTAATATAACTTTTAACAAAGGGGATAAAGTCTAGATATAACTTAGCAAAGGATTCTACTTACTAGGATAGTATAATAATAAATAAACCTCTAGATAGATAGGACCCTTCTAAATTAAATATATTATTAGTCCTCTCGCCTATAAGGTAGATATTCCTAAGCACTAGCAGGTTTACCTAATCCTCTCTATAGCCTAGCTATATAAGCTAGCCTAGGGAGAAGACCTATTTAACTATAAGACTCCGCTACTAAAGCCTATTGAGGTTAATAGTAGTAAGGAGTAGGAACTTAACTATATTATTAAATAAAGAGTTTTATAAAGGAGTTATAAACCTATTATTAAATACCTTATCTAGTAGAAAGGCTTTATAACAAAAGATAATACCTAGGAATAAAGAGACTCCCTATTACTTAATATAAACGATCTTATTAATAAATATAACGCTAAATTCCCCCTTAACTAGGATACTAAAAGAGCTATAAGAAGGCGTATACCTCGTATATAACTAAATAGTTTTCCTATCCTTTTAATAGGACGAATATATATACCCTAAATTAATATTAGGATTATAAATTTTCCCTTTATTATTACTATTTTTTATAATTAAATACTCTTCCCTCGATCTCTCTATCTTATATTAAAATAAATAGGAAGGAGCAGAGGGTACTAACTTTTATATACCTTCCTTATTAACCCTTATTATAAATTTTTTTTTTCTCTCCTTCTATACCTTCCTTTCTATTTACTATACCTACTTACTTTTATTTAAGCATATCTATACTTTTTATTTATTTACTTCTCTCCTATATGCTAATTATTACCTAATAGACCTCCTATAATAAGTAATAATACTATCCTAACCCGCTAAATATAGCCTCCTAAATGCTAGCCTAACTAATACTATTATAATAATAGCTTCTAAAAGTAAGGAAGTTACTAATAACTACGAGGTCTTATCCTCTCACCTATCTAATAATAGTAGTAGCTAAGACGAGGGTGCTAACCCCTAGAATAACAAGGTGCTTAACCCCGTCTCCCTACGCTAAGGTAGCGATAACTAAGGTAGTAATAACTAAGTTAGTAATTATAATATTAACCTCACTACTCTAGTTAAGACTTATAAGTCTGCTACTAAGAAGAAGAAGTCCTATAAGGATCGTAAGAAGGATAAATAAGCAGCTAAGAAGAACTTCTTCGCTATAGATACTAAGACCTAACGCGAGGAGGTTATTAATAATAATACTAATAATATTTAGAATAATAATACCTAGGCTACTGAGCTAGTCTGCGTTATCGCTAGTACTACTACTAATATCGAGGAGCCTACCCTAGTTAAAACTATAGCTACTACTCCTTATAAGACTCCTAAGAAGGGCTACCCTAGCCCTATAGCCTAGCGCTAGTAGATTAATAAGGCGAAGGCTCGCGTTAATAACGCCTTTGTCACACGCCTTTTGGTGATGTAGTCGGCTATCACGTGGCATTCCACGTGACCACGGTTGGGCTCAACGCCCATCCTTTAAGTAGGAGACTTCTAGCGAATAAGCTTAGAAGGCTCAGCTATTATAGAATATATCACGATATACCTATAATTACCTATTATACTATTTGTTATTGTTCACGCTTGCATTGCTCTTTTCCTTGTTTTACTCGCAGTCTTAGCGACCCCTACTATAGCCCCAGGCTAGTAGGAAGACTGTGACAGCCTTTCTATACTACCCCGATGCAGTCCTTATCGAGGAGATTGAGAAAATCCTCAATAGTATCGAGCCTTCTAAGAATATATCTTCTAACCTCTATATTAGATATATCTAGGATACCCTTAAGTAAGTATATAATATATATATTAATAATAATACTTATAGCGAGCTTCTTCCTAGTTATACCTAGGTCCTTGCTATATACTTTTATAATACCTATAGTTATACTAATAGAATTATCACTAGCAACCTTATTATAATAAACTATATTAACCTCCTTTCTATCGCCCCGCTCGTTAATATTAGTAATATTACTACTACGGACCTATTAGCCTATAAGAATGCTAAAAACGCAAAGGACCTCGCTAATAAAGCTGAGGGTAATATTAATATTATTATTAATAGTATCTAATAGGAAATCCTTCCTCGCCTTAATACTATAGAGACTAATATAGCTAATATAGATACTATTACTATCAATGCTATTAGCAAGCATCTCGCTAAACTTAAGAATAATAGCGCGTCTAAGCAGGTAGTTACTAATAAGATTCGCATAGCTATTAATATAGTTAAGACTAAGGAGATCGCAAGCCTTTATGCTAAAATTGCAAACCTCTATACTATAATCGAGGGTCTCTAGCATACTAGCAATAAGCAACCCGCACCTAGCGATATTAGTAATAATAGCGCTGCTAAGTACTAGCAGATATCTAAGTTTAATATACTCCTCTACTAGTATAACGCCTAATTAATAACGCTATAGTAATTTCTAGTAATTAGGATATAAAGAAGGAGAGAAGGGAATATTAAGCATATATATCCTAG